>JAVFBZ010145023.1:8835-20524 GCA_032466195.1 Katharina tunicata | reverse complement strand
CCCCCCCCCCCCCCCCCCCCCCCCAAAAAAAATGTAATGAAAGAGATTTTAATTGAGCTAACCTTTATTACATGTCTGCCCGTACTTCCCTCTCGGACAGACACATTTATAGCTGTTGAACTGGTCCACACAAATATGGCCAGTGGGGCACGTGTTCACGCTGCACTCATCTATCTCAACCTCACAACGACTGCCAGTGTAACCTGTCAAATAAACAAAAATATATACAACTGAAGTATTGACTTGTCTTGGGGGGAATGCAACAGATTTCATATCTAAGGACAGTTTCACAGAGCCTTTGCAACATGTATGTACATATAACTTCAGCGTCAACTGCCTGTGCTAACGTTGATTCTGGCGGTGATGCCTCTGAATCTCACACAGTATCTTAGTCTGACAAATATTTTGAACTTAAGTCTATATTTAACCAATTTTATTCCAAAATAGGGATCATAATTGTTGTCTTTTTTTAACATTTAAAGACTCTCCCCTGTCATTTTTGTTTTAAAGGGTTTTTAGTCACGTTCACAAATAATCAGATTGAGAACAAGCGCCAGGCTGGTCAGAATACAGTGTTATAATTGATTCAAAAAAGTTTGCTTATCTGATACCAACAAAATTGTTCTTGTAAATCCGCTATTTCAGCTTGTGAAGCTATGCTTTGTGCAATATACATGATAGAAGCAGAAAGAATAGAAGTTGTCTTAAGTGTGATGCACGTGAACTCTAAATCATTTCCTGCATGCCCAGATATTCCGGACGATAAACGACTTTCATAGAAATACCACCAAGTTTTTACAATTAATATTTTTCTATCAAACTTTCAAGGTTTCTTACGGAAACCCAATGGGAAATAGCTGTAGTGTTTGAGTTTATATCATTAAAGTATTGTGGCCCTTTCCTCTATTTGAATCTGTTTGGCAGCTTTTTTGTAAAGTAGGCTCTTCAAAATAGCTTCAGATATATCATGAAAACATGTCAGCAAAAGAAATGAAAGAAGATTTTTATCATGATGGTATTTCATCTATAGCCTATATTAAGTAAACTTCCAAATTAAGTTTCATTATGATTCCACAAAACAGACACATTAGATCAGGCATGTGATTCTAATTTTATATCAATGAAATTAAATTCTTACCTGGTACACAGCTACAGGAGTATGAAGTTCCGATCTCATTGCATGTTCCCCCATTCTGACAGATTGTGGGTGCACAGATAACATTCTTCGTTTCACAACCATCTCCAGACCAACCTGAAACATGTTAGGTTTCAGTTTGTTCAGGTTCGAGTACAGTCTTTAACAGGACATGATTATAGTCAAGAATAGAGCCTACAGTTTTACTGGTTCTCAGTTGGTCAGACAACAACAGCTATTTGACACTCGGGTTGTTTGTTTGTTTGATTAGAGTTTTACACCGTATTTGGGGTTATTTAGGACAGTAAACCAACCCAATAGGTGATGGAAACAACCCTTAACGACACTGCATGGACACAAAGAAGACACTACAGTACATTAACAGGATGAAAAACAACATGCCCCTTAGCTCAGAGAGCACCAGGGCACAGAAAGCCCCCCACAAACCGCTCGCTTGGCCCTAGGAAGATTTGTCTATAAATACCCGGGTGGTTGGGTGGGAGCCTCCTGTGCCCTGGTGCACCCCGAGCAAAGAAAAATCAGGAAGCCAATTTGTTGATAACCTGCAAATGCTTTGTGGCATCTTATGTGTTGCCAGCAGCGCTTAGGGTGGTTTCCTCCACCAATTGAGCTGTTACACCATCATATGAGTGAAATACCCTAAGTATGGTGTAAAACCCCAATCAAACAAACAACACAATTGCTCAGCACTACTTGTATTTTTATTTTCCAAATACTCAACATCAGGTAATTTAGATTATTTGGGGCATCAGTTAAACATTACAGGTGAACTAAACATAACTCCTTGGAAGAGTCTATGATCCAAGGGGGACAACTCTTACCTTGTGGACATGTACAGTTGGCCAGCCCGTTGACGACTCTACACTGACTGCCTGGTCCTACACAGTGATTGGCTACAGTACAAACGTCATACTGAGTATTACATAAATCCCCACGAAAGTTAGATGGACACCTAGTAAGAGAAAAATAGTAACATGCAATATTATGCAAAACAACAGCCAATAACCAAAAAGGACTAAAAATATTCTAAACAGTTCCCAATAAAATGGAAAATGTAATAATGCATGGATGGTGTTAAAACAAGGCCAATCCTAAAGTATGTTTGTTTCTTGAATATTTCAAGAAACTGTGAATTTTTTTTTACAAAACAAGTACATAGTCATTTATTATCAAATTTATTCAATCTCATTACAGTTAATAGCAAATTTTGGTAAATTTTGAATAGATCCTATGCTTATGGCTGTACCCTTGATTAAGTGTAGGCCTACTTTAATTATACTCCGGGCATCTTTCCGAAATAATCCTGTATATGTTACCAAACCCTTAGTTAAATCAAGTTATTGGCCAAGGCATTTAACAGGTAATTACACTACATGTTCATTCTTTCCTTCTCAATGTTATATGTCTATGTTAAAAATCACCAAATTAAGAATATATTGGGTATGTTTATCAATGATAAGCTATTCTATTAAATTTTTATTTAGGGTCGGAGATTATCGAAAAACACAACATTAGCCAAACAGTATTGATCAGACATACAGGAGCATAAAAAGAAAAAGAAATGGCAAACGAGTCAAAAGTTTATGACAGTTGCCAGCATGCATCTTTGCCTGAAGCCAGACGAGTGGCTGAGACACACTGGAGACTTACTCGCAATAATAAGCTGTGACAGTGTTTATACAGACTCCACCGTTATCACAGAGGTTATTGTTACAGGCATCAATGGACGTCTCGCAGTCAGTACCCGTCCATCCTGTATTACAGGAACACGAGTAGGACGTGGCCCCTGTGTTCAGGCAGGTTGAGTTGTGTTGACATGGCGACTTAGCACAAGCATCTTCCGTCCTTTCCTGAAACACGTGTGATATCAAACATGTTATCGCTAATCAAATTTCTTTTTGAATTTTTTTTAATTTGTTCTTTTTAAGAGAGCAACCAAGACAGCATTTTTCCGACTGAATTCTGCCGTAAAGAAATTGTTCTCTTAATTCTTTAGGGACTTGAGTTACATTTTATCCAGTTTTTTAACAAAGTATCTCATTAAGGTATCTTATAAAATTATATTTGTTATCATATAACATTTGTGGCGACGGTGAAAATATTTTCCAATGTTAATTTCATGTAACTAAATTAAATCTTAAGGAAAATATTTAAGTTTTTCATCAAAAGAAATTTGCATGCCTTTATGAAAATAATTCAGCATAAAATAAAATATTTAATTCAGAAGACAATATCTATGTTATGTTTAAACATGTATCTATAAGCCATCTTTGTGCTATTACCCTAAATGCTCAACAAATTCGACCCCTTTATCTTTTAACAAACTACAAGTTATGCAGTCTCAGAAGTGGAAAAAAGACAAACTTGGAATTTTTATGAAGTTCAGACTTGACGCTATCGGAAAATATAAGTTTTAATTCCAAATTCACATTGATAAATTCAATAAATGACTTCAAACTTGTGCTTTTAAGGTCGAATTTGTTGAGGATTTATCGTTTCCCAAATGATACTTACTGTACAGTTTTTGCCTGTCCATCCAGTGTCACAATTACATTGGTAATCATTATAGAGATCAGTACAAGACGGGCCATTGGGCAGCGCACAAGGGTAGGGGTCACAGTTATTCTTAGTGTCCGCACAAACAGGCCCTGCAGAACATGATGAAAAGCAAAAATTGTAAACAATATTAGGTAGTTTGCTCGTTTGAATCGGTTTTACACAGTATACTTGAGGTTATTTCACTCATATGACGGCACGCCAGCCAAAAGTATGGAGGAAACTACTCCTAAACGACACTGGGTTCTATACAGGGCCCAACTGCATCCGTCAGAGGGACTCTTATAAAAATTCAATTGAATAAAATCCTCACAAAAAATTTAATAATTTATTACTAAAATGCAATTTCATAAACAAATTGTCCTCATCTTTGCACTGTACAAGGAGAATTAATGTTAATTTTCAAAATGGTTGCTCTTTCTAAAATGTTTTTCCCAAAAAAACAAATACGGTCTAAAGAAAATGTTCTGGATAGAACACTGCTGGTAACACAAGAAAACAGAACAGTACATTGACAGGACGAAAAACAGGACATCACAACAAATCGGTTTCCTAATGACCAACACAGGGCGACATTTTGAGAGAACTTTGGCTCACCTCCAGTATCAGCTTTAGTACAGAGGCACTCATAACTGTTCACTTTATCCACACATATTCCGTCATGTTGACAGGGGCCGGGCTCGCAGTCATCGATGTTATGTTGGCAGAGGACGCCCTCAAACCCAATAGGGCAGTCGCAGTTGAAACCTCCCCTATAGTTAGAGCAGGTGCCTGAGTTCATGCAAGGTGAGTTAACACATTCGTCTATCAAATTACAAACTCCATTCACTGAAAAACAAAAACGATTTGTTTAGTATCAAGATTATTCAAGCTTTACATGGCAACAATTTATTTGGGGTTATAAAACTTTCATAGTGGGCAGTGGTTCTCATTGACGGTTAATAAAGATGAATTTCACAATTATTTACAACTAAACCTTGGCTCCAGTTTTTAATTAAATATAACGAACTTTAATATATTATATTTTCATTTACCTTAAATTTTATTAAGATTTTTGCAATCTAATACTGTACCTACTTGAAGATTATACTTTTTTAATTTAAGTAAAAGCATATTTATTTCTCGACCAAAAGTGTATTATTATGCTGTTCGAACATACATGTAGATGAAGCTACAACATGTATATGGGCAATAGGCCTTATCAGTTGTTTCTATAACCATTTTATTTTAAATAATAAATTATTTTAAATTTCATTCGGCCTTTGACCAATACTTTATACTTTACTCTTTACCACAGCCCAACATAATCAGTAAATACATGATTGAGTGTCTAACATCTTGGATTTTTTTTTGGGTTGTTTGGGTTTTTACGCTGTACTTAAAATAAGGTTATTTCACTCACATGACGTGTGCCAGCCAAATGGGTTGACACCACCCTCAACAACACCGGACTCAAAGCAGGACGCCACAACAAATTGGCTTCCTGATGCCCCTTTAGCACAGACAGCACCAGGTCACCGGAAGCTAAGACCCAACCACCAACTTACCGTCTTGGAAGTTGAAGCTGCAGACACATTGAGTCACGCTATTGATGTAGTTATCCACGCACAGCCCATTGACACCACAGACAGCCGTCGCGCAGACATTGTCTCGTTCTACACAGAATCTACCTCCATACCCTCCCACACAAGAGCAACGAAAACTATTGATGTCATCTATACAAGTACCACCATTTAGGCAAGGAGACAACGCACATTCATCTGAAAAAATGTATGTGTTATTTAAAAATATTGTCAAACTTACATATGAATAAGAAAGAACATATTGAGAAATTAAACATACAATTCTTACAATAAGAAAGTTAAAGAATTATCCAAAAGTTGAAAATCCATCACAATTATGTTTTTGTCATGTGGCCAGCTTCTAAGTGCCCGCCGCTTAAAAGAGTGACAGATGGGGATTCACAGCTCAAAATGTTTGGTCATTTATCATTTATTATTAGAACTCAAAAGCGAAGGTACTTTCTGATACCAAACTAAACGAGGCTCATGAATGCAAAAGAAGTTTTATTAGTTCATATTGCAACTAGATTGGCAAAATGATGACCTCACAGTTCTTTTTGGCCATTTTGTTTGTTTTGTTTATTTGATTGGTGTTAAACATCCTACTCAAAGGTATTTCATTTCTATGACACCACTTCTTAATCTACTCTACTCGATACTGCGGAAAACCGGGAGGAAACCTCGTAAAAACCGCCTCCGCGATTGCCAAAGTCACCTTGTGTGACTCCCTCATATACCTCAGGTCCACTGGGAGACTTGAACCCGTGGGGTACATCGAAGGAGGATCTGCAGTCAGACGCGCTAACCAAGGAGCCATGGCGCGGGCCCTTGGTTATTTTGACATGCATACATCTTGTCCCTTAGGACAATGTCACTGTTATACTAAATACTTGACAGACTGATATTCTTGGAAAAACTAGTCATACATGTATATGGTTGACCTACTAGTACCCATTTGGTCATGGAATTGTTTCATTCTCAGAAATTGTAACAGAATATATAATAGAATGAACAAGACATTAAATTGCTTTACGTAAAAAAGTCTTTCTTGCTTCTTTTTGTAGAAGTAATTTGAAGAGTTTTGAGGATAGCATGAACTAATGTCATGCTGCGAGGCACTAGCTTTGTGGATTATTAGGATGTTTTTTCTCTCTTTTTCACTGTTTTAAGATTGTCCAAATGTTACATTGGAAGACGGCTCATAATCATTTGTAGAGACTTACAACATAGGTAACATCTTCAATAATGACTACAAGGATTATTATAGCCCAGCAGATCATTCCATTTGTTTGTTTGATTGGGATTTTACATCGCACTTAAGGTTATATCACTCATATGACAGCATGCATGACCAATCTGTGGCGGAAACCAACCTAAACAATGCTGGCAAAACAGAAGATGCAACGAAACATTTACAGGAAAAATGAAGAAGTACAGCACAAACAAATCTGCTTCCACTGCTCATTTGAACAAAAAAAAAAACTCTATAGTTACCGATGTTAATAGAGCAATCCTCTCCAGTATATCCCGTCGAGCATTCACACTTCCGTCTGATGTTTCCGTATGAGACACAATTTCCATTAGAACAGGGAGTCTCAGTACAGGGGTCACGTATAGTCAAACACCTGGACAAATAGTAAGAAAATATAAATTTTGTATTGTTTATTATTGATCAGTACTGTAGGATAGTTACACTAATATCAACTTATGAGATTTAATGAGGTAAGTTACTAGCAATATTCTCTGGACAGAATAAATGTCTGATTACGTTTTATATTAAAAATGAAATCTTACCCCAAAAAATAAAAAGAACAATTGCCAGGTATACTCGACAAAAATTATTTCAAAGCAGATAGGATCAATAGCCTAAAATTTTCAAATTGAATGTAAACAAAAATAAAATGTTCTAATGCACTTTGTTATAATATACATGTACAATTTTATAACAACATTTTCTTTAGATAATGTGATGAGAATGTAAAAAGATTGTAATAGTTGTCATACAATACAGGTTTTAATTTAATTGTACCTTTGTCCCGAATAGGGTGAATACGATGGACACAGACAGTTATAACCATTAATAGCATCTTGGCACATGCCTCCGTTCTGACATTGATGTCCTACACACTCATCGTACTGAGTCTCACACAGATTACCAGTTGTTCCAGCTACAATGTAAAACAACAACAACCTCCAGTCAATTTCATTTTTACTTCCACATTGCTATTTGATTCTTTATTAAAAAAAACAGTGCTAGTAACGCATAAGACACCACAATACATTCACAAGACGAAAAAGCAGTACACCAAAACACATCAGCTTCATGATGCCTCTTAGCTCAGAGAGCAACAGGGCACAGGAGGCTCCCAGCCATCCAATATTTTTTTTATATTTGAAGATGCCAATGTTGATGTCAGAAGTGGATGTCATGTTTTTCAAGTTAGTTTGATTGGTATTTGACAGCGTACTTAAGGTTATTTCACTCATGGAACAGAGGAAACAGCCCTCCATCTACACAGGCCACAACATAGAACACTAAGTGAACTGAATTTCTAAAAAAAAAAAAAAAAAAAAAACACTGGTTATGGTCCCTTTCTGAATATCACAAAATATGTTTGATTGGGCATGGATAAAACTACATACGTGGACATCGACACCTAAATCCTGTGATGGTAACAATACATGATCCCCCATTATGACAAGGGCTGGATTCACAATAGTTGATAGCTTCATTGCAAGTAGGTCCTGTCACACCTGAAGAAAAATATTAAATGATTGATTGATTGGTGTTTAACGCCATGCTAAATAGTTTTTTTACTTATTTTACGGAGATGAATAACAACAATAGGCAGCGACTAACGCAACCATACAATGTGAAGTCACTGTAAGTTAGCTCTGTTGAAAAGATAATATTCCTCCAGTGTAAAGAATTTTAAAATGGTACATGTATATATATTGAAAATGATTTAACCTTCTGGTGATTGGCAGAAATAGTTAATTTTGTGTGAGACAAGAAGGAGTTTCAATCTGAAAACATAAGTCAAGTCACGTTTGGCTTTCTGGTAGGTGTGCCAGATTGCATTTGAGTGTTAGACAGTTAAAAAAGAGCTTCATTTGAAATTTTGAGGAGATACAGATTTCTCATTGGATTTATGTAGTAGATAAAATGAAGACTCAGTGAACTATTATTGAACATGTATCAGATTCAAGTATGTATCTTAGTAGATACAGATGAGCTTTAGTAAATTTTAAATTGTCTCATTTGAACTTCAGGATTTCAGGATTCTTTAATAGTAAGCCATGTCATGCATACAAAATTTAGTATTACAAAGGCCCAACTCACCTTGTGGACAATTAGTACAGTAGTAATCAAAATAGGCCACAAAACACCGCCCTCTCCCACAGGGGTTCGGGTTCAGACAAAGTCTTTGATCTGGAAACAAACAAAAAAACGGGTTGCTAATGCATTTTTTTATTTTTTTTTCTGGTAACATGCAAGACGCTGGCACCATGCAAGACAGGACAAAGCATTTACATAACATTAACAAAACAGGGCACCACAACATATCAGCATCCTGTGCCTCTTAGCTCCATGAACAAGTGAATGTAGATTGTATCATGTCCTAAACATTCTGATTTGTTTGTTTGATTGATTAATTGGGGTTTTACGTCGTACTTAAGGTTATCATTAAACGTTCTGTAGAAAGCATCAATTAGCTGAGGGCTAACATTTCTTTTATGATATGTAGGCCTTTGATATCATTTAGCTGAGTGTTCTGAGAAAACCGGGCTTGATTCTGTTGTGAAAGTGTATAAAAGTGCTGTGGTAAAGTGACTGGTTAAAGGCAAATATTTCTTTTAAGATATCAAACATTATTAAGTTTGGTGTTCTGAGAAAACTATACACATAGCTTGATTCTGATGTGAAAGTGTCTAAAAGTGCTGTGACAAAACTACTCGGATGAAGGCAAACATTTCTTTATTGATATAATCTTATATAATGTGCCCATTGTTGCACTAGTACACGGCTATGTCACTGTGAGAATCTCTTGTGTGAGTGCCAGTGAATGACTTACAAGCATTAGTGCATGATGCTGGGGTGACGGAGCCGTTGCCCACAGTGTGTTGTGTGTCAGGACAGGCTATACACTTTATCTGTCTCACTTTATCCTGATAGGAGTTCTTTATACAGAGTGAACACGGCTGAAGACCATCGTTTGAGTAAGAGCCAGCGTCGCACCGTCCTGCAATGAGCAAAAAAAAAATGTTATTTTGTGACACAGAAATATTTTTAAGTCATTCATCACAAAATTATTAAACTATAACATCACTCGCCACTCTAAAAAAATGTAGGACACAAATACGAATATCGACCACGGCATGTTAAATATTTTGCCTGACTGGAATTGAAGGAAACTGTTTGATGTAGTAAAACAAAGGGCTGGGTTACAATGATGATATGTCAGCCATGCAGAATTGCAATATGATAGACTTAGGTGGTTAAAGCTATTCGATAAGAAAACTCCTGATAAGATAAGTTTCTGTATCCAAATTGACCAGACAGACTACCATAAAGGTAAGTAGAAATTTATCTATTTTGCCACCTCTGATGGTACATGTAAACTACTGATAGGCCTTCCAGAACATAGAAAAAGAAAAGCTCCGAACAAGAATGTCAAGTTGATAAAAATAACATATTTTACCTTCATTATGCCATCGTCAGTTAAACATACTGTATGTTCAGTTTGTTTATTTGATTGGAATTTTAAACATACTTAAGGTTATTTCACTCATATGACAGTATTCCAGTCGAACGGGTGAAGGAAACCACTCTAAACGATGCAGGCAAGACACAACACACCACAGTATATTAACAGCATGAACCACAGGACATCACAACAAATCAGCTGCGTGGCTCCCCTGTAATAGCTCAGAGAGCAACAGGGCTCATGATGATTCTGCCAAACACCCCTTGTTCAGAGTTTCTCTCATTCTATGCATAGTATTAGCCAGAAATCACAAACAGGGTGTCTCAAATAACTATTTTCAGAGAAACAGGGTTTCTCATTTGACATTTTTCCTATCTTTCCCATGTTAAATTTGACTGAATTAGGGTGTCTCAAATGGGTTCCAGGGTGTCTCATAGACAGTGAGACACCCCTCTGGCTAACACTTTGATTCTATGTTACCCGAACTGATCTGTCTAACTAGTGACTTACTGATACAGTCTGAGAGCTGTCCCTTCCCAGGTCCCCTGGTGAAGGTAGAGGGTGGACAGGAAGCACAGTAGGTAGTGTTGTAGGAGTAGGTATTGTAAGGGCACTCAGTACATGGAGCTGTTCCAGTTGGTGATATCATTCCCTCGGGACAAGTTCCTAATTGTACAAAAAAATCATTTTACATGAATCAGTATATAAACCGTCTGAATGAATACAAGATCCATAAAGTGGTACCGTAGGTATGAAATGTAGTTGCTGAAATATATGTATTCAAAATCAGAATAAAATTGTCAATCAAGAGTTTATTTGTCTGACATTTATGATACAAAAAGCTCATTTATTGACCTCGTAGCTCATTTATTGACCTCGTAGCTCATTTATTGATCTTGCACCTTATTAATTAACCAAAGTTCATATTTTATAAATATTTAATCTCAAATAAAATGTAGACAGGTTTTAGCCAACAATTTACTTACTTAGAAAACAACACACACACAAATAAAAATATGACAACACAAAAATTGTAACATGGTTTGAAAATGTCCAAAGGCCACAAGTTAACGCGAGAAAGCAACATTTGACCTCCTGATTATTTTTCTCAAAGGTGTTTAGTAAATTTTTATATACCGGCCAGACACGATGTGAAATATATATTTCAAATATAGACAATTTTTGTACGATAGCAAAGCACGTTTGATCACATATTGCAGTTAATAAAACATTTGTGTCACACACACATGAACACACACATGAACACAACACACAACATTTCCCCGTGAACATTATTTTGCAAAATACCGCAGCACATAATTCATGGAAAACATAGTTTTACAGGTATACTTGACAAGAGATTCAATTAATTATATGTGATGAAGGAAAGGGCAAAAATGTGATAAATCTGCAAGATGGAGTACAACATCATTAAAGTGATATGAAAACCTACCATAGCCAATAACTGTAAAGCGAGACAGAAACAGAATAATGAATGAACTCATGCAAGTGGTGAAATAATCATGCAACACATAAAGCAATTATGCAACAAATAAACTAAAGCAATCATGCAACAAATAAGCTAAAGCAATTATGCAACAAATCAACTAAAGCAATCATGCAGCACATAAAGAAATTATGCAACAAATAAACTAAAGCAATCATGCAACACATAAAGAAATCATGCAACAAATAAACTAAAGCAA
>JAVFBZ010145012.1:0-11669 GCA_032466195.1 Katharina tunicata | reverse complement strand
ATACCTAAAGCAAGAGCTCCAGTGCTCTGGTCTTAGAAATCCTTCAGCTTCGAAACTTCGCAGCCATTTTTAATATATATGTGACTCTAGCTATGACTCGCCTTGACCGCCTAATGGTCACCCTTCCTTGATAACGTCAGACAGATTGACAAACACCATGCATTTGCTCGCGATTCATAGAGATACTATCTTGAACAAAGTGACAACCATTAGGAGACAGATTAGACCACCCACAAAGTGGGGCTCACGACACACCCACAGCTTGATTTTGCCACGAAACCCTTTGACAACATTTTAAAAGATAGTCGGTTATAGTGAGTTACGAAACGATCCTCGTACAGCAAAACTATGGAATATTTGGGATATACTGTTGTCGCATACCGAGCGTAATAGATTAATTGTGTCAGGTCAGTCTTAAAAACTATGTTTTGTTTTATTTTCTTGCATTTTAAAGGCTCTAAAGTTGCGGGGACAAATCCATCTCGCACATACTACATACTTTTCAGACGCACAACTCTATGACCAGGGCACAATAACATGCTTTTTCTGACAAGGAGCCAAAAAGGATGCTTGGCTTACTTGCGTTTTTGTATTTTTATTATTTAACTTTCAGCTGATGTAGGCTTACAAAAATGATTCAGTATAACTCGGTTATTCATTATATACATTTAACAATTGCTTTATTCCTCTCAAATTAGCCCCATTCTGTATGGTTGACTGACGGTAAATTTGACAGCTTGTTGTCGTTGTATTGCATGTACATTGGCATGGGAAACACAGCACGGACATCGAAAATCGACCAGTCACAACTGACAATCAATATGTTTTTCGAACTTACCTCGCAAACGGCCAACCGAATCCAGTTATTTTCAAGTCAGCAAACTATCAAGACGCTATGTGCTCTAACTAAGGCAAAACTTTCCGAAGAAAGCCGCCTTCGACCAACAAAATTGTCTACAAACTCTTTCTGTAGCTCAAAAGCGATCTCTCATGCTCAAGATGGCGAACAAAACGTCAACAGACAATGACGTCATGGGGGCCGGTCTCGTCATGTGATGTGTCTCAAGGTCGTTAACTCGTACATTGTTAATGCTGGATAAAGGTGCCCGCTCTTCACATCGTTAGCGATTTCTATTTCGATTTTCGTTGTCAAAACAACAACAAACGTTCTACATTTTCTAGTGAGATATTTGAATAAGACTTAAGTTTGTGCACGTCTTCTGTTTGCAAACAAACCATAAATTGTTTTCCAAAGAAATAACGTCAAGACTAGATATAAATCCACTATTTCGATTCCGACCCACACACGTAGGCAGAATTTAGATGCAACCGATAACATTTGATGCTGTTGCAAAGCCAAAAACAACCGACATCTGTCTTTATCATTTGCTTTTGTTAATATGTTTCATAAATCCTAGCTATTTTCCTCGATACCTTGTAAGGGCTTTGAAGTATTTATATATGTGATAATAAGTTGTACGTAGATACTTGCGTTAAATGGTTGACACAGCGAGCTTATCAACTTTAACTTTACAGTTCTTATCATCGCTCTGTCTTTCTGTTTTTGTTTTTTTTTTAAATTGACAAATTTTTAAATCATTTTCGCCACAGGTATTAGAGTGATTGAATAATCCTTTGTTTGTGGATTTCTGTTCAAAAGTATAAGATTTGCAACTTTCACCTGCATCTAGTTAATTCACCTTCGTTGTAGTGAAGTGTCACCAATACTTTATGCCACTTAAACTGATGCACTATGTTATGTGGAGTAGGCCTACAGATAATATTGAACTAGGTCCATCCATGTAAAGATAATCATAATTCTGTATGTTTTTGGATGAAAAAATCTGTGCAATCTTATATAATTATAAAATGGTGCAAATCTAGATTGGTATTTTCTAAATTATTGGGCAGATTGTAGAATTGGTCTGTCAATTTTCAAACTGATCCTTGGCCTGAACCGTGACAAAAAAAATCATCTTTAACCTAGCCCTAAACCGAAACATAAAAAATTAAGCTAACCCTCAACTGTTTAAATGATAGTTACAGGTGATGGCTCAGTTCTATACTTAGACCAAATAATTTAAAAGACCAAGTTTTCTGTGCATTTATTAATACTTATAAAGTATAGATATTTTATCATCTCTACAATGAACCTGCCGCAGTCAGCTGTTATGAGGGGATTGAGGGTGAATAAAGATCTGGGAATGTATTTTTTTTACAAGGTTTCTTCTTGGGTGCCCTCCAAACAATGACTTCATAGTCAATTTCAAGATTGTGTTTCAACACTTCTTAATCCAAGCATAGCATGTAGTTTGTTAAGTGATAAATGGTCAAATTTGTTTAGGATTTACGGAAATTTGTTAGCTTAGTAACCTTGTTATATTTGTAAAAGTATTTTGCAATTCTCTATTCTTCAATTCAATTATTTCTAGGTTACATGGAGTCAGTGAATGCCGGAAGAATGAAGTCTGAAAAACACAGAAAAGTTTTATGTCAGGGGTTACAAGACTTGTGGGAGAAGAAACTTTTGTGTGATGCTGCTATTATAAGTAGGGATGATAAAGATAATGTTGTTTTGAATGCACACAAAGTTGTACTGATGAGCTGTAGTAGGTTCTTCTATTCTCAATTTACTTCTAACTGTGCTGACACTGATAGTTCCTGTCTGCTTGATGCGTCACATAAGGACATTTCTACAATACTTGGGTTTATTTATACAGGCAATTTATACCTGTCCAACCAGAATTTTGAAGGAGTCAGACGCCTAGCTAAATTATTGTTTATAGATGAGGCTGAAAAACTTTGTGAAGTATTTGTACAATCTGATGATGTACAGGCCACAGAAACAGATGGAGACCTAGATGCAGAAAATCCAAGAGTAGCTTTTGAAACTGAAACTACGAGAAGGTTTGAGCCAGATTATCAAGCCTTGAATGTATCAACGAATCAAAGACCAACAACAGCCAAAAGTCAACATTTCTGTTCTGAGACTACTGAAGTCTGCAGTGAAGTTTTGCCGTTGCAGAGCAACAATGCTCAAAATGAGACTGAGCATGCAGATTTACTGTCAAGTGTTAAAAATACAAGTGATTCCAACGATGAAATTAACACTAAGTCAAAAACTGAGAAATCAGGGTCTAGAGGTGGCAAAAGGAATGTAATTCAAAGTTCTGCACCTAATGCACAATTGGCAAAGGATCAATTAGAAAAAGGCATTACTCCGAAAGGGAAGAGAATAACTCAATCATCAAGTAAAAGAATAAATGTGCTAACAGCTAATGCAGGCAGTAAAGTTTTATCTGGTGTGAAAGAACAAAATAGTGGTGCAAAGAAATGGACCTCTTTGGCCATTGAGTCACAATGGTTAGAAAATATATCAAGTGAAGTAGCTAAACTATCCGAGACCACTTCTAAGCCGACACTTAACAATGGCTCAGGAGATGCCCTAAATATTTGCACCCCATCAGATATTGAGTCTGACAATGGTGTTAAAGATTCTGACATTAGAAAATCAACAAGAGTAAAAAGAAAATGTTCCACTCCTAAAAAATTAGAAGGTTTCACTCTTTTGAAACCTCAGGTGGCTTCTCTTGGTTTCGGAACAGGAGCTATTTCTAAAAAAGGCAGAGGTCGACCATGTAAAAATATCAGCACATCAGAAGATGAATTAGATGTAACACCCTCAAATACCACAATTGATATTGAGCTGGAGGATAGAATTGAATCTGACCAAAATAGAAAAAGAGGTCGCGGTCGGCCACGCAAACAGGTTGAGAATAAAGTCAGTACTGAAAAATCTTTAGATAAAAACTTAACGTCTGGTAGACATATTAAAGCAACAAGGAAGAAAAGTGAAACTGAAAGCAGTTTCCAAAACGATGACGGAGCTTGTAAAGACAATCCTGATGTCAAAAGAAAACGAGGAAGGCCGAAGGGGTCGAAAAACAAGAAAGAATCAATTGATTTGGGGGTGGATGATGCACTTTATGCTTCGTTGAGAGAAAGCAATCTTGCTACAGGACATGCACATAGTTCGGCCGCAATGGACGACAATAGAGAATCTCCAAATATATTGAAAAAGGCAAAATTTGTTAGCAATATCAACAAGAAACGGAGATGTAGAAGATGTCATGAGGAATTTGATTCATTGAAATTGTTAGAAAAACATCGGATTGGATGTCGGAAAACCGTTTCTTTTGACAAGCCAAACAAATACAAAAGAAAACGTTGTGGCACTTGCCAACTTGATTTTGAAGACTACACTAGTTTTCAGGAGCATCGTTCTAAAGTCCATAAGACGGAACGGAAAAAGCAACTATCCAGAAAACCTTATTCTTGTGATTTGTGTGAGCAGACTTTCCGCTATGAGAATTTCCTAGCCTGCCATAGATTCAGCAAACATAAAATTCCATATGATGACTCCAAATTCACAATACTAACGTGCCAGGTAAGTGGTAGACAGTGAAAATAAACAAGGAAGTCAAGTTGATATCATTATTAGCCTTGAGTAATTTCTGTTAAAGTTTCATTTTCTCCAATTTTATTTTATGAATGTTGTGTACAAGTCTTAAATTAATTACTGTTAATTGGTTTTTGATTATGGACATAGAGCCTCAGTCATGCTGTTATTACTCATCAATTAGAGTAGGTTATTTGCTGAAAGAGCAAATCAATTCACATTTTATGGTTGTGTTAGTGTAGTGTTTTACTGGTAAGAGTAAATGAATTTAGGGAAATAACCTGTGCAATGGAATTAAAGAACAATATTTATAGTGAAGCTATTTACTTAAAGCCATTACATGTACATGTAGTTCCACAGATCAGTTTCAAAAGTGGCATAGAATAATAGAAACTGCAAACCAGGAAGTCCAGTTGGTATCAATATTATCAGCTTTGAGTAATTTTCGTAAAAGTTTTATTTCCTCCAATTTTATTTTATGAATTTTGTGTACAAGTCCCAAATTAATTACTGGTAATTGGCTTTTGATTATGGACACAGAACCACAGTCATGCTGTTAATGTTTTTACTCATCACTTAGAGTAGGTTATTTGGTGAAAGAGCAAATCAATTCACATTTTATGGTTGTGTTAGTGTAGCTATTTACTGTTAAGAGCACACAGTCGTCATATAAGTGAATTTAGGGAAATAACCTTTGAAACAGCATTAAAGACCAATCAATCAATTGACAACAAAACTGTAGATTTCTCTGCAGTAAGTTATTAATTCAATTGTCTAAAATCAGCAGCGAAATTAAATAATATGAATCATAATTTTTTTTACCTTCACAATTTCACTCATAATGTAGAATCTAGTTTTTTTGCAATGGTATTCCAATATTGCCTATTTTTTCCAGCCCTTGTTTTGGCTTAATTTTGAGAAATATTTTATGCATCTGTTTCGTTTCTTACTTTCAGCAGTGTGATTATGTAACAGTCAATCGCTGGCGATATAAGATGCACATGAATCAACACGATAACCTGCGGCCCTTTATATGTGAGGTGTGCGGGAAAGGATTTAACGTGAGCAGCTCATTGGCCACTCACAAGAAAAGTCACTCTGAGGGGAAATACGAGTGTGATGAGTGTGGTAAAAAATTCACACATCAACACACCCGAGTTGTAAGTTAGCCTAAAGCCGCATTCACTTGATGCGACTTGTATCATCAATTTGTTAAATTCAACAGTCAACAGTGAACAGAGCAAATCGATTCGATTTTAGTTGTATTCAACTAGTTGAAAGCAGGTTGATTGAGTCGAAAGGTTTATGACAATCACATTGTGGCATTTGGGTTGAATGGAGTTACCTCCCTTCGTTATAATTTTCCCCCATGGTCAGCAGGGTCAAAGGCGTTCTGTTTCATAGAAATGAGCTGTTTATCCGGTAAAATAGTGCCTTACAAATGTTATTTCATATAAAACACAATGATTTCAGCAATTGAAATCCTAGCAACGAAGTTAAGTTATTTGTTAAGTTCTTGCGAGAAGCGCATCACATCTGACCCTACACATGCAACTTTTGTTGATTCTACGAATTGATACTACAAGGCGCACCGTGTGAACGTGACTTAAGAGGTTTGCTCCGTATCTGTAATTCACTAATTAATAGGATTAGCTTAGCAATCACTCAAATATGCTGCTCATGAGTGGGAGCCTTCTGTGCCCTGGTGCTCTCTGTGGTAAGAGGTATCAAAAATTCAAATTGTTGACTGGTGTCCTGATTTGAGTCCTGTAAATGTATTGTGGTGCTAAGTACTGTGTTGACGGCATCATTAAGGGTATTACCTTCACTCATTGGGCTGGCATGCCATCATATGTGAAATAACCTTAAGTACGCTGCAACACCGGAATCAAACAAACTAAACAATAAATGTAGCATATTGCATATCTTCATAAGAGACTTAATAACTTCTTTCTGTCCATTCTTTCCGTGCTGTTGTTTTAATAATACACTCGCTCTTTTAAAGATGTATATATAACAATTAGGTTGAAGTACACCATCCATATAAGTGATTTAAAGTGAAATACATGGACCCTGTTCTTATAAGTGAAATACCCTGCCCTTATAAGTGAAATGCACTTGAACTCAACAATGAAGACCAATCATTAAATGTTTACATTTGTGACCGCCATATTAAGCCATATCATTATCTTGTTTATTCGCCTTCTGTGTTTCTCAGAATCATGTACGGAGGGTACACAAGAAGGAGTTGCCATTCCTGTGTCATATGTGCCTGTTTAAATGTTTTGGAAAGACGGAACTTCTGCACCATTTAGACAAGGAACATAACATACCATTACCAAAGGGATATGTAAGGTTAGATTTCAAATTTACATATGCATCTTTGAGCAAAATTCATAATTTCTCACAAATGTTAATATTTAGGTAAATTTTGTTTACTACATTTCTCCAAAAGGTCCATACAAGTGCCTTCAAAAGTTGGTTCAAGGTATGGGATTCACAGTCAGATACGCAACAAAATATTACTGTTTTTCAACAAAGGCTGATTCTAACAAGTTTTCTTGTTTGTTCATAAATTAAAACAGTTACTTTGAAATAAAAAGTATAGGCTTGTACGAGTAAAGAGAAAAAATTGCTTTAATTTAAACTTTTAGAGGCCCGACTTATAGCCAGTGATTGACTTGGAGTACTGTTGGATCATCAAAATGTGGCCCAGATTTGACAACAATTGACACCCTCATTTAAATATTTTGTCTGAATTTTTAGTTGTCATTTTTTTGGGGTGGTTATTTGTACTTTCACTTAACTTTGAAATCTGCTGGTGTAATTAACGGGAAGTCCCTAGCTTTAACTTTTTGAGAAAAATGTCTATATCTTGTGTGGTTGTATAATTACTCAAAATACCCCATTTTTGGGTGCATATAATGTGACTTTGGGCTCCGGATTTATCTTCAGGATTGAATATATATATTTTGTCAAGAGTAATCACACTGGCACAGGTATATCGACTAATTAAAGCCGAGAAATTATCTCATATTCTAGATCAATTCTCAGAGACAAGTTTCTAGATAGACCTGAATCTCGAGTTGTTCTGGATAACGTAAAGGCGTATCTCGAGAAAAGGCAATATATGTAACATGTAAATTGTGAAGATAAATACGTAAGATATTAGGTATGGGTTAAAATAAGCACAACTTGAAAAATGTATCGTTTAGTAGTAAACCCAATAGTCTACCAAATGAAGATGATGGCAGTTATGTATTTCTATAAGAGTATTCACTATAACAAAGAAAGTCATTGTTTTTATTCTTCTGTCATACACATTGTTTATTTATAGAGATAACCAATTATAGTGTTATCTATTTAACCTAGAACAAAAAAGGTCCATGAATAACTTTACTTTAAATTTTTGTTTGAAACACTTGACTTTAAGTGCAGCAACAGTTCATTTTTTTTCCTTGCCATGTCTGCAAATTCATTCTTTATTCTTATAGATTGAATCATGCTGTTTGTTTATAGTTTTCTCATATGTGTTTTTTGTTCTCTGTTTCTTAAAGGTACAACTGTGAATTGTGTGATTTTATGACTTTTAGGAAATTTCATTTTGAAAACCACATGAATGTTCACGGAGGTAAGGGTTGTTCTTCATTCTAAGCAGAATTATCTCCCTGTATTTTGTCCAGTTTTGTTAAATTTTTATCTTTTGAGAATAATTATTTAAATCCCTCTAGCTTAGGTTAGAATGTTTCATGTTGTCATTCTTAGCACTTAGCATTATCTTTTCAGCGTAGCTATCACTTGAATTAACTTAGCATTGTTTGGTTGTATTGTTAAATTTCTACTGTGGGAATACACCGCCGTCATATAAGTGAAATTTCCTTGAGTACGACATTAAACACCAATCAATCTCTTTTGAAGTGAATCTGGTTTGTTATCTTATTAGAATAGTTAAATAAATTGTTTTTTCCAGGATGTACATGTTTATTGCATTAATCAAGCCTGTTATAGATCTAGGTTTACCTTAACCTTAAACGAAAGAAAATCTGGGTGTGGTAACTTTTCATCTTCTGTTAACACCGCCTCATTCAAGCAGACATTACATAACATAGTGACATAGAATGTCTTTAGGGCACACAGAATGCCTTGGGGGTGGTTGAATGTGAGATACTTGTAGCAGCGAAATAGTAGAATTACATGATTAGAACGTGCTTATGATAGACACACGTAAGGACATATAGTACAGAACGTCTTGATAACACTAGACACGTTTACAGAGCTGCATGCATTGACCTCAGACAGAAATCCCCTGCCATATTTCTTCACCTAATAGGCTTGCATGCTGTCATATGAGTAAAATAACCTTAAATAAGCTTTTGGATCCATGTGTGATCCGGCAACAATATAACATATTATTGAGTAAGTGGGACGGCGTAGAAGCCCCCCCCCCCCCAGTCCATCACACAATCTGCCTTAGATAGAAGCTCTCAAGAAGTTCTTGTTACGGGATCTATTGGTTTATAGCAAAAGATTGGTTACCAATTCTTGGCGTTTATTTTAAATAA
Organism: Katharina tunicata; assembly: GCA_032466195.1. Classification (NCBI taxonomy): domain Eukaryota; kingdom Metazoa; phylum Mollusca; class Polyplacophora; order Chitonida; family Mopaliidae; genus Katharina; species Katharina tunicata. The sequence continues at coordinate 2,648 of JAVFBZ010145012.1, read as the reverse complement.
TGCTTATGTTTGATATTTTTAGGTGAAAAACAGTTTGAGTGTAAAATTTGTCACAAGAAGTATGTGAGTAAAATGGTGCTTAGGTGTCACATGCAGTTCCATAAAGGTAATTATTATTTACAGGTGTGGTAAAATCCTACCCTTTAACAGTGATAAGATAATACTTGTACTTGTTATAAATTATACTGTCATAATTGCACAAAATGCCATTCAATCAATCAACCTACAAATTGTATAAATATAGGGTTCCATTGTTTATAAATTAGTTTTACATTTTGAACTAGGCATGGTATTAATTAGGCATCTAAAGAAGCAAACTTTTCATATTTTCAGAACCTAAGCATAAATGCACATGGGAAGGTTGTAAATATGCAGCTGTTCAGAAACGTCGTCTTGAGCAGCATATACGTTTGATGCACACACACCAGGTATGTTACCGTTTGTTTTAAAAGTACAGATTGTGTTTGGCCGGACCTTCATGTGCCCTGGTGATCTCTGTTACTCACCCTATATATTTTTTATATAATATAAAAATAGAGAAAGAAATTTTTCTTGACTCCACCAGGATTCGGGCCTTGGGCTAGCAGGGCCAGTTCTGGAACAGATTGAGCCACAAAGGCTCATGGTAGAACCACAAAATTTTATCCAGGTTAAGGCTGTTTTGGGGATTAAAATACCTTTTTAAATATATTTATGATAACTTTCTGCGTAAAAGGAGAATTTGCCGTACACATTTTTCCTATCTACATGCAATACAAAGTATTTTCATGATCTATTGTGTGCAAAAACGGTTAATCTGGAGCAGTTGGTGCATTAAGTTGGGATAGATTAAAACTGAAAATTATTTTTTTTACACATTTGTACATAAATAAAAACTTCACATTGCAGGATGAGAAGCCTTATCCATGTCATCTGTGTACGTACAGAGCTGCTCTTCAAGGAAATTTAAACCTTCATCTGAGAAATGTCCACCATGTTGACGTCAGGAAGAGGAAAGGGATAAGTAAGGCAGGGGAGACAACCGGGCCTAATGCTGATAAAAAGGGAGATAATTCTGATCCTCAGATTTGCCATTATCCAGTGACTAATATAAACAGTTCCGACATTGTGCAAATGGCTGTAGCTAGCTGTGGGGATATTAGCTCCAGTTCAGGACAGATTCCAGATCAAGGGATAGAGACAGAAACTGTTGTGATTTACACGACAGATTCTGTGATTCCAACTCAGTTAACCCCAGGTCAAGTTATAGAGTTCAGAGGTCAGAGTTCAGCTGTTGTGTCACATTCCATGGCAACCATGACGTCAATGGCAGGTGACCAATCAGTTACAATCATGACAACGGATGACTCGGTTGTTCAAATGCCCGAACAACAGAGCTCGGTACATGATAAAGTTCTTCAAAGAAACTACCACGAACTACAAGGACACTTGTCTTCAGCTACTGGTTCTGATACTGGTGGGCAAATCCATTTTCAGAGCAATCATGCGATGTCTCAAAATGAAGGGGAACATACAAGTGCATTGCCTCAAAATATTCACACAGAATTGACTGTTCTGAATAATGATTTGCACCAACGAAGAATGGCCCAGGTAATTCCTACACCTGGCGCAATGACCGGAGACATGCAAACTGTACAGGTACACAACGCTGACAATCAGGAAATAACAACTAGTGAACTGACCCCAAGTCTCGACCAAGAAATGCTGAACACCCAATATTCTGGGGAGTGTTTTATTCCTGATTCTCGGAATCTCAACCTTATGGTACAGACTATGGAAAATAGGGAGGGATTCTCTGATCAAAATGCTTATTGGACCAACTTTTGAATAACCCATATTCTCATGAAAAAATTGAAATATGTTCAAATAACCTCAAAACTTTCAGGAAAGGGTGCGGATTCCACTTTCTGGAGACAAATTAGTTTTCAGGCCAAGATGCTTTTGGTCAGCTTTTAAAAATCTAAATTATTCTGCTGAGAAAAATGTGAAAATATCCAGTGCATTTAGAAATTAATTTGAGAGTTCCTAATCAAAATTATAAATTTTTGAAGAATCCCAAATTCTGCTAGAAAATTGCCCTGGTGCTATCTGTGCTGAGGGGCATAAGGAAACTGATTTCTTGTGGTGACCTGGTTTAAGTCCTGTCCTAGTCCCATGGTGTCTATGAAGCTACTTCACATTTGTTGTGTTGGTTTGGTTTGGTTGCTTACGGATGGAATACACCGCTGCCATACCGGTCAAACAAAATCTAACATGGCATTAAACATCAATCAACTACATGCATATTTGTATTGAAAGCTTCAGAAAAGAAATACATAATAATAGTATGTCGTGTGACTGGAAGTATTATTAAGCTTTAGTATCTGGTAATGGGTAGGGAAAGGGACAGAAAAAGTCAAACCTGTTTGGGCTAGTAGCAGAACAAAGTATGCACATGACACGTGAAATATTACCCCTTGGAGCACCTCCCCCGATTGGTGACGCTGAGCTCTATTGAGTGACGCTGAGCTCTATTGAGTGACGCTGACCTCTATTGAGTGACATGACCTCTATTGAGTGACGCTGACCTCTATTGAGTGACGCTGACCTCTATTGAGTGACATGACCTCTATTGAGTGACGCTGACCTCTATTGAGTGACATGACCTC
>JAVFBZ010145001.1:0-20531 GCA_032466195.1 Katharina tunicata | reverse complement strand
ATTCGTCACCAGAAGTTATAGCAGTGTAACTTATCAAATCCACATTCGTCACCAGAAGTTATAGCAGTGTAACTTATCAAACCCACATTCGTCACCAGAAGTTATAGCAGTGTAACTTATCAAATCCATATTCGTCACCAGAAGTTATAGCAGTGTAACTTATCAATACCCACATTCGTCACCAGAAGTTATAGCAGTGTAACTTATCAAACCCACATTCGTCACCAGACACGTTAACGTGTAAATAAAACTATATTCTTAAAATACACAATATTGTCAGATATAAGTACGTTCACTTTATTTAACCCTATTTATTAAATAAACAGTCCGTACGAAATTATGTTTGCTCTAGGTAGACAAGAGATCACAAGTTGGAATTCAAGCTGTCATTTTATGATTTCTCTACCGTGTTCAAGAATGAAATTAAACCGGCATAGGCTCATCATTTATCATTATGACAGTTTTAATAGAAAAAGAGGTCAAACATCACCTGTTGGAAAGGACAAGAGAAAAACTCTTCCATATTCTATTTTAAGTAACTTTATAGTTTTGCTGACATTTTCGAGACAAAAGAATGCCTTGTCTTAAATAGTCCACAGAAAGAACTTAATATCCAGTTAATATCAAATAATAAGAAATTGTTAGAGGACCTTAATGGGATACCTTTAAATGGTATTTACAAGTTTACTAATTAACAAGAATTCAAACCTTCGCTTAGAGATTGTTATTTCATTTAAATTTAATTTTGAAAACACCGATTCTAAAAATAGTACATGAAACTTTGTCATTTGCGTGTGTTGGAATTCTTTATTGTTCTGTAACTCTGTAAACATGCATTCTTCTATTGTTTTATTGCATGGGCGCGAGCATCAGAAAGGCGAAAGTTGTGGTGGCCTGTTTCTCGTCTTGTTCTTTTTTTCGTCTGTAACTTTACTCTGGTGTCTGGTGTGTTTCCAGTGTTGGTAAGGGCGGTTTCCTACATTCATTGAGCTGGTGCGCAACCATAAGTGAAATAACTTTAAGTACTGCGAACAAACAAACAAAACAATTGTGTCGTGTTTTATCACTTGATTAATTTAATAACTAGTGTTATGGACAATTAAATTTAGTAGTCTAAAACAATTAAATTGTTTGTCAACTGGAGCTTATAATCACACAGAAACATTCTTGTTTTATCTGTTTGTGTTTTTTGTGCACCTTTTTTTCTCTCTCTCTAACATACCTGTACATTAAGTATGCTTCACGCGCGGGTTTCTCTGGGATGTTTTGTCGCAAATGAGAGTAAAAACGCGCATCAGAAAACAGGTCAGCGAATCCTGACGGAGCTTTGTTCGCGGCCTATGTAACGGCTGGTGAACGACCATTTAAACGCACAGACACCTGCGCGTAGGGAGCCGTGTCTGAACTGAATCCTTGCGAACTGAAAGCCGTCGAATTCTCACCCCCGAAAAGGTAAATATTTTGATATATTACTGGCACAAATTCTGCCGTAGCTTTGACAGATTAGTCCCTGGCTATAGAAGAGTACGATGGTCACATACACTAGTAAATACACATAGATTAGACCGATGGTTATACTTGCGCAGTGTTAACGCGATGTTATTCTACACAAAGCAGACAGAGTCTGCTCTAGTTGCGAGATTCAGGTTCATATCTCCCCGTACACAGCTACATGTAAATAAGTGCAATGGGTGAGTAAGTATATACCAGGAATGGGCTCAATACGGTCATGTATACGTATATGCACACACACGTGTGTCAATCGTCCAGGTGTAAATAAGACAATGACTGCCGCTGATTCGATTTATTATATATATATTTTATCTAGTTAACATGACATTACTGGTGCAAATTAATTGATTTGGGCAAGGATGCCTTTGAATGCTAATTTATAACAAGACAAGTCGCTATTCGTTCTTATACTTGCCTAATACTAGCTTCCCAAATATAAAAAAATCCAGGTTAGCTAGTTTTCTGTACAAACTTATTGTCAGGTGATATAGCACATGCTCTTTGTTATTCAACCCTCTAAATAACTTGGACCAATCCCTTAGAATATACGTGTACATGTCATGTGTGCTGTTCGAAGATGTATAGAAACTTTGTTTTTCACGTCTCTAAGTTCGTTCTTTGTAACATCTTCTTCCTGTTACAAAGAAGGTCTGATATGTGAGTGCATGGTTAAGGTTGCTAGCGTTTACTATACTGGCGATTAGGTGCTTGACGGATTGTCGTGGGTTCGATACCCGCAACGGTCTCGGCGTGCAAAATTTTCTGAACTAGAATCTGTTCAGTATCAGAGATTGTTATCCCCAAGAACATAAAAAAAATACTCTTTTTTTCTTTATCGTATCCAGTATACCCTTGTATTTGATGCTTATTAGCAACCTATCATTGCTCAAAAAAATAAACGTTTGAGACATTACAAGTGCGATAAGCAGAATGAAAATAAGTATATTAACTTAGCTAAACCTCAAGTCCGCTTCAGCAATGGTGCAATTACAATTTCAATATTGAGGACTTTATAAAAAAGATAATTTTGGTGTGAGTTTTAGAGTCTCTGAATCCGATGTAACAACGGCAAATAAAGTGGTTTCAATTTTATTTCACTGCTATTTTCATGCAGACATTGTTTGGTGGTAGTGTTGATATAAACAAGATCATATAGGGGATAGTTGGTATTTGGTGTAAGTGCATTGAGAAGTTTGATCGAAAAAAGAATGTGCTTTTTTTTCTAAATGGTAGGCGGGTTGTTGGGCGGAATCCCTTAGCTGAACGGGCATCAGGAAGTCTATGTGTTGTGGCGTCTTAATTTGTGTCTAGTTCTGCCTTGTTTGGTGTTGTATGAGTGAAACAACCTTAATTACTGCGCTAGTTTTGTTTGTATCATGCACTGTTAAGTCATTCTGTTTTATCAATATGCTGTGTAAAATGAGTTGTACATATTCCATTTTTATACGCCCGATGAAAATCATCAAACTTTGTCATTATCAGAAGTGAATTTTGTTTCCAGAGCATTACTCGAAAACTATAAGGCTTATCTTTATAAAACTTAGTAGGCACTTTAACCATTAACTGTAGTTGTGCCTTTTGCTATTACGAATTCACCATGTTGTTTTTTCCCCCTTATTTCTATGGATACAAATTTGGATTTTCTCATAATCAGAAGTAAATTTTGTTTCCGGAGCATAACTCGAAAACTATAAGGCCTATCTTTATGAAACTTGGTAGGCACATTAACGATCAACTGTAGTTGTGCCTTTTGCTATTACGGGTTCACCATTTTTTTTTTAAATTCTTATTTCTATGGATACTAAGTTACCATTGATCCTATATGTGGTAACCAAATCCATTTACGCTGTATAAAAAATCCATGGATACCATAGTATGATTGGTATCCAAATCGATTTCCCTGTTTTTGCGTACTTCCTTAGAAGATTGCATGTTGCGTACCATAGTTTGACATGCCTTTGGTTACAATATGTTCATTAAGGGTCTATATCGAACCTCACGAGGGCGTATGTTGGGTTTACTAAAACTCTTGTTTTAAAGTGATATCTTTAAGTTATTATACTACTCATGCTCAACACACACATAATTTGATAGGTATAAGAACATTTTTGATTTTACTGCTTCGCATTCTTAGGTCTCCAAGACAAAAAGGCTAGAGTACAAAAAAATCAAGGCCCGTTTTCACAAAGCTACTTAAGTATTTCTTTTAAGAAAAACTAAGCCAAATTTCAAAACTCATTTTAAGTATAATAAGATATTATTATAAGATAAGGTATATAAATCAGGTATATTGCTGCAGAATCTTCCCTCTCAACATTGGAGTATCAGGCGATATAAAATGAAATTGGCGGTTCTAACTTTAATCATAATAAATTTTGGATTGACTACCCTTTGGTTAATTGTCTTAATTCGTTGATTGTCTTCTGTGTAGCCGTGTCACTTAGGGCGGTGTTCCTTGTATACTTGTTGGGCTGACACGCCTTCATATGAGTGAAACAACCTTAAGTCCAGCGTAAAACTTCAATCAAACAAACAAATTAATTTCGACCTGGATGCCTCAAGATGACACAAGATGTCAAAGGTGCAGTAGTTTAGAAACCAGTTTCGTTTGATTTCAACAACTCAATACGACAATTGCCACAAAACGGTATTGGCTATAATTGCGTCTGAACATGTACCCTATTCATAAGATAGCAATGTACCAGACAGAACTAATATAGTATTACCACATTTATTTACACTGGTGTGACACGAAATAGTCAAACCTGTTTGAAAAAGCTTAGGTAGGTACGTGCTTGTCTTATCTATCATCCGTTTTAAATTCCCTGTAACAGAACCGCTGTCAGGCGAAAATGTAATGCCCTGCTTTGGGTTTCACCCTTGATTTATCGAAGGATTATGGCAGTAATTTCAGGTTACATTGTATTTTGTTAGAGAACCGCACCTTTCTAGAAACTTGAAACTTGTGTATATATAATATCACTTTATATGGTCTCCGATTCGTAAGTGATGCGTTCAGGAACCCGGCCACTTCAGGCAGTGTGTCAAGATATATATGTTTACCGTTCGGCTTGCTGTGAATAAGATCCAAACGTTACTTTGCAATCTACTATGAAAGTAAGCCTTTAGTATATTTATGGTCCGTGTTGGTTCTAGCTTCCGCCGTTTTCTTATCCCCAGTAAGCTGGCTTCCTACATTTTTCTGTTTCTGGTTTCCAGGCTTTCCCGGTTTCGGCAACCAGTTTATTCCGAAAATTTGACGCTTGAGTAAAATTACTCAATACTTGTTTTTTTGCCGGTGACAAATATAAATTATGGTTTAATTCGCTTGCCCCATATACATTAAGATATATTCCAATGACCTTTCTAGGGACCCTGGATGTTGGCTCTGTGATACCTTCTAAAAATTCTGAATAATATCGATGTGTCCTAAATGTCCCGTATAGCTTTAGCCACAGATGTTCTCTGGTTCGATTGTCTGACTTAAGTAGGATTGTAATATATTGCAATCAATATAACTCGCTTTAATATTTCAACGTGGTAACTGCGCCGACAATGAGTTTGTAATTCACAGCAATGTTTCGTCTGGATTTAGAAAAAAACTAAAATGATTCTGCCAACAATTCGATTGTTCTCCACTTAACGGATAGAATTAATGTGTATACCAGTGTGAGAGTAACTGGAAAGCTGTGTTTCTGTGTAAATAATTTTACCTCAAATGGCATGTGTTTGAGAAAGATTAAATGATTTCTTATGCATTTGTAAGGGAGGAAGATTGTTTGTTTGATTGATTGATTGGTTGATTGATTGGTATTTAACGCCGTAAGGTTATTTCAAGCATATGACGACTCGCCGGCACTGCCTTCGCACGAGTGAAATACCATAAAGCACGGCGCTGAACCCCAATCAACCAATCAGTTATAATTTTTCAATACTTTGACGTTCATTAACAATGCGAAAGTTTAAGTTCGCTGAGTAACTTAGCACGCGCAATATATCGCTATTAGCGACGTGCGATGTCATCGCCGCCATCTTGAAATAATGACGTATCACAAATCGGACTCTTCCAAATATGCGCAGAAGTCCAAATAACATTCGTGCAAAATTTCGTACCGATCTGATTTGAAATTAACATAGCCTTAATATTTGTTTTATAATTAGCGTCACCCTCTCCAAGAACAATAAGAAGCAGATAAGTAGTGACTATAAGGACTTTGATCCTGGTCCAAAAAGGCAAAATGTACATGCTTCAGAAATGTTATCGACCTCGTTCATGTATATACAAAGTATGTACGTGTGTACACACAAATTAGTATTTACCATTTATCTCCTTTTGTGGGATATAAATGAAATAAGTCGTGGTATCACTGAAACAGTCATGTTAAACACAAACAGAATAAAGCCAGATCGAACCAGGAGTCTGGGGAGGTCAACTATGATGTAGAGTTGGATGTCTATATGCCTTAGCTGAATGCGTTTGATTTGTGTAGGCCAGTAGATTGTTGGTGCAAACATAATTTTCCCAGGTAAACCAAATTTACAAATTCGCCTGGCTTTGCGTCCTGCACAATTTTATTTGTTGTCATTAACGATCAGAAAGGGCAATACTTTAGTGGTAAATGTGCGTAAAACTGACACACGCTATCTCTGTCAAACGTCGTCACCACCGCCGATACTGTTCGAAACGTTCACCCATGTTCATTCCATCGCACTAAATCATTGTTGATTAAAGATCTACCATACCTTGCCTATATAATTACAGGCCGCTAAGCGTTTCATATGTCCTCGATACAATTGATTTAGTTTTTCACCTGTGTCATACTGATTTGAAACGTCTTAGCGAAATAAAAAATATAACTTAAGGTTTAAATGCCTTTGCAACGGGGAGAGTTTTTGGCCGAGTTTTATTTTATTTGCTGTTTATTTCTCTTTATTGGAGAAAAATACCTATAGACGAGTAATGTTCATCTATTTACCTGTCAATCTCAAGTCACTCCTACAATGTTGTGGTACACATCGCACGACATATTACAGTATTCATGTGGCTTTGACACAAACACTGTCTTTTGTAGTATTGTTTTTCATGCGTGACACGTTTTGCGAACAGAATTTAAAAGAGTACTTCTTTACAACCAAAGGCATATGCCATTGAAAATGAACCCCTCATTAAGTTACCGTGGAGAGCTAAACGTGAACTCGCATAGCTCATCCCGAATGTGAGGCGCACAGCACGGCATACCACGAAACCTGTTTTCACCACATGTGAACCCTATAAAAACGCGTTTATTCTTACATCAAGAGAATAAACAGTGTATATATGTATATTCTAAGGAAATATGTTGGGTTTCGCATTGTGTAAATAAACTGTAAGTAAGCGGAGCCTGTTAGATAATCCAACTGTAAGCTTTATTTTACTTCACTCACTTCTATTGCTACATCGAGTGGGCGCACCTCTCTGACGATTCATTAAATTCGCAGCCCTCCCTGGCAACGCTGGAAACCTATTTGCTTGATGGTTTCCAGTGGCTTGCAGGATGACTGGCTCTCGACTCCAAGCTTTGTTACCGTTTCTAATCAGCTTTCGTGGCACAACCGTCATGTGTTTCAGCCGTTATAATTGCGTAAACACTATAAATCCGACAGAATTGTTAACTTAATGTCTTTATTGCATGTACATGGCGGATCGGAGGATTGTCGGGGGTTTCATGATCCGTGGTGCTCTGCAGAAACCGTTACGTTGTGGAGTCCTGTTTTAGGCCATGTCCTTGTCCTACGTCGTTCTCGTCTGCTACCACTGTCGTTTGGGATGGTTGCTTGACCCAAAGGGCTGGTAGCGGACAAATAAGCGAAATAACCTTCAGTATGGCGTAAAACCCCAATCAACAAATACACTTTTATACTGTCCTTGTTTGTTGCTATTGAAGTTGAAGGTGATTTCCTTAGCACATTGACCTCTGGCTAACGGCGGTATGTATCCAGATTATATTCATGCTGTCATACTTAGCGCTTGATGAACATTGTTTTATTTCCAACAGCAAAGTGACTACACATTTTATGGCTGTGTAAAGAGTCGACGTCTTCTGTTGGAAAACAGCGCCGGTATATAGGTGAAATACCCTTGAGCACGGCGTAAAACACCAGTCAATCATTCAACCATAGCCCATAGCCCCGGAAGTTATCCGAATGTTAATATCACTGTGCTGTTAAATAAATATTAAATATTCGAATATCCCACTTATGTGAAGACTTTCCTGGGTCCAATATGGCGGTTATATGAACTTCGTAATAGATATTGAAGACCGTCTTGATAATTTTAGGAAATTCTTTTCATGTTGAAATGCGTTTTTTTTAATTATCTAAAAAACTGGATAAAACACAGATATTCATTCTTCACTTTGCGCCATGGCATAGGATCGGCTTGATATTTTTAAAACAGTGACATTGTAATATATATGTTTAAAGGAATTTAGTTTTATTTGTATTAGATTTTAACGTTGGGAGCTACGATAGTAAACAAAACGTTCCCACGCTTGTGTGGTTTCTTACTGGCTGTATAGTTGCGCAAACTGGCATGAAAGTATCCCGTTCTCAAGCCTAGGGTGTTATTGTTATGTCTGGTGACAGAAACTAGATGCTAAAAATATACATTCTAATTATTTTAAAATCTGAATGTTATTTGTAATTGGTAGTTTACAACGAATGGTATGCAATTTTTAGTTCATCAACGTGCTAATACATTTGCTTTTTGTGAATGCTTTACATTTTTACTCTGAAGTTAATCGGTAATGAGTTGAGTTTATCTGAAAAGCATTCCATCTGTTGACTAACATTAAAATGCATTGCACTTGACAACTGAGCCGTTGCTAGACTAGGCTTAAAATCAAGACTTGATGAAATTTTCTATGGTTTATATTAATATAGCGTACATATTTATCTTACGCACATCTCGTGCAATCTCGTCGTGCACGGTTTTGAAGCGATACTCTCTCGTTATCGCACTCCTCTGGACCTCCTTTCGACTAGCAACGGTAAATATAAAACATTTTAGTGACAAAAATAGTTCTCTTTTTTTTAAGCATGACAACTTATTCAATAACCAGTTAAGCGATCACGGAAGTAAACTTCGGGATTTTAAATACATGACAACTAGCGTGCGTATAACAATGTTTTTTTTTTCTTGAACCAGATGTCACCATAGAAACGGCTATATTCTATTTTTACATCTAGTAAGAGTATTGTAAAAATCTTGTCTGCACCAGCTGTCACTTCACGACATTTAAAACACCTCCCGAAATCCGATCAATCGGTGAATGGACTGTGGCATTTGCGATTACTGTTTTGGCTACAGTGAGCACAAATTAACTCATTAGAATTCACAAGTCTACGTTAAGTTACTATTATCAATACAAAAAAATGCTATATTAACGTTGGCCCCAATGCGACTTTTCACGTTTTTTTTCATTTTTATTTTTATTTTTTTACTTATCACCAGGGTGATAATATTATCATCTGGGTGGAAAGAATTTTCACATGGGTGGAAGCTTTTTTCACCTCATCTGGGTGGAAATATGATATATAAAGCCTTAATGTTCTAGCAGGTAGACGCAGTCAGCTTTTATTTCCGCACATATGCAGTCACGTGATATTCAAAACTTCGTTTTAAGGCATTTTGAAGGACGGAAATTAAACCTCGTTGATGAGACTCTTTTATTAAGTCACGTGATATTCAAATCCTCGTGTTGGTGCTTTTTGGTTTACCTAGCCACTGACCTATATAATATATGTTATTGGAATCAACATTGAAAGCATAGCATACATACAAATTTAAACATAGAAAAATCCGTTTCATCATAAGTGAGTTATTCAAAAGCTTACGTCAACGAGATTCCCTGCCATCTTTAGCGATAGAATATTGGTGGAAAGTATTATCACCTTGGTGGAAAGTATTATCACCTGTGTGAAAATACTTTCCACCCACGTTAAAATACTTTCCACCTAGGTGAAAATACTCTCCACGTCTTTCCACGTTAAACACAATACTTTTCACCCAAATGAAAATACATTTCACCCAGGTGATAGGTGATAAATAAAAAAATAAATATAAAGTGAAAAAAAATATAATGTGAAAAAAAAATCGCGAAAAATTTTGGGCCACCGTATATAGGCCTATATATCTACAATAGTAAAGGTGCAAGTGATTAATAACGAATGTATTTGCGCGTTTTATGGTCGGTTGTAAGTTCCAGGTCGCCTTTCTATTTTGGGTATTTAAGGGAAGTTCTCTGTGTCCGTGAAAATCGTGGTCTACCTTCTATAGGGATTATTTGCGCTTTGCACCAAACACGGAAAAAGTTTTTAAATAAGTGAAATATTCTTGAGTACGGCGTTAAACTTCAATCTAACAAACAAATGCACGCATCAAAATAATTTGATTTCTATAACTTTCGTAATCAGATTATTCGTACCCTTTCCTCGTGTCTGTCTGAAGGGACAACCCAATTTAAAAGTTCACAAATCATCTACGTGTGACTCACGTTGTTTATCTAGACTATAATGTAAAGCGATCGAATTTCTTCACAAATGGTACGCTTGTCAATCATATAACCCTTGTTTTGAATGACTCCCGGCATTTTTACGACCTACTTATTAAATACATCGTATACAACGTTAGTTGTACATTCAGTAACCCATGTACAGTACAATATCGGTTGCTTCGTTGAAGCGATGTTATATGGACATGTTTTTAGTTAATGCTTACATGTACCTTAAACAATATACGTTTAGTTTTGACATTCATATTTGACATTCTGAGTGATACTAGACTGCTCTATAGCTTGTGTTATATGTCACTCTGTTCTCTAGAATGTTCCGAACAAGGTCAGTATATTTAGTGTACTTAATCTGTATTGGATAGTTCTGTTAAGAAAATTAAATCACCGAATATTTGCCATATTTATTTTTCGTTTGACAAGATGTTGTGAGTATTTGGAAGCATCCAGGGGTTGAATTGACGTTTGAAAGTATACAGGCGTAGAACGCACTTTTGTCGGTGTTCGGTGGTAGAATGCACGTTTGACCGTATATAGGGGTAGATGGCACGTTTGACAGTATTCAGGGGTAGAATTAACGTTTGACAGTATCAGGGGTAGAATAAACTTTTGAGAGTGTTCGGAGGTAGAATGTACGTTTGACAGTATTTAGGGGTAGAAAACACGTTTGACAATATTTAGGGTTAGAATGCACTTTTGAGAGTATTCAGGGGTAGAAAGCACGTTTGAAAGTATTTAGGGGTAGAAAGCACGTTTGAAAGTATTTCAGGGGTAGAATGCACGTGTGATAGTATTCAGGGGTAGAAAGCACGTTTAACAGTATTTAGGGGTAAAGGGCACGTTTGAGAGCATACTTAGGTAGAATGCACGTTTGGAAGTATTCAGGAGTAGAATGCACGTTTCACTTATTGAATTAGGTGACAAAAAAAGGATTACACATTAAGGCTGTCTATTATAACCTTAATTAAATCATAATACATTTTAGGGGTATAAAGCAGTTGAAAAGTCTATGACAAGACTTAATTAAGCAGCAAACAAAACTGGATCAAATAGTATGAAAGTTTCAAATACACTTTCATTGAAATACGAAATATAACATTACATGCTTCATTTCTAGCATATTGAAACTTTTATTGAACCAAAGATATAAATATTTGTATGAGTTGCTAAAAAAACTGATACGTAAACCACGAATTGTTTTGGGTAGCTCACGAAATGACTTTTAAAGTGTGTAATTAAAGTGTTGGGTGATAGTTATCAGCCGGAGTCGGGTTGACGAGTCGAGGTGTTAGCGAAACCCGATAAAACACGAATATCAGCTTCCGTGCAATTATTTCTCCATCTTCGAAATTTGCTCAGCTAGATGTAGGTGAGATGCGGTTTGTTTTAGAGTGTCTCCGGCACGATTGATGATGTGCCAAGAGTTACATAGTTTTGTGTCACTTTAATGCTTTGTCAGCGATTAAATTCCACTTGTGGGATTGTTTCTTAGTGTTCCTTGAGTGAACTAAAAGTACTGTTGCACTTTATCCACATACTACACATTGGAAGTGTGTTCCTACTTATCTAGGTAGACATATTTGTCAAGGCAATGCCAGCGGTGGACAATTTGCTAAAACAAGTCGCCTAGAAAATGATAAATGTCATTTGCCTCAAAAATTCTTAACAGTGGATAAAATGGCACTTTGACGATTATTCTATCGTTTCAGTGCAAATTAATGAAGGTTGCAGCCAGTTATTTTTCAGTTTAGAAGTATTAACTTAGGTTATGTGTACGCTAGCGAACTAGTTTTTAATTCTCTAAATTTGTTACTTCTATTTTTACAAACTACTTTACCTTCGGTTCCATAAAAATATCACTTATTTTGGAATAGGACAATGGATAGAGCGATATTAAACAAACTCCAGGCTTTGTCTTCTGGAATCTCGGCATGTTCATTAGGCTAACGTGCATTTTGATACAGAGGTGCGGACAATCTTAAATTTCGTTCTTTTCAGGTATCGTCATGACAACCATTCATATACGTCATAAATTAACAAAACGGTAATAAAAATAGATCCTTGCGGTTTATTTCTATTTATAAACTGCAGTGTGGATCGTGTACTGATTATAAGGTTGTCAAAAAAGTTTTGTATTTCTGAAGGTATGAAACCGAATGAAACAATATACTGCCTTTCAAACATTTCTACACAGACGAGTGGGTGTGCTGGTGTTATAGAGACGTGTTTTGAAGGGACTGTTCAATATTACCGGTCTACTCGGAAACGTATTCATAACGAAACTTTCTTCCTGTTGTTCTTTGTGACCGTACCTCGACCAGAACACTATTGTTTCTTAACAGTCCTACATAATTTTAGACAGTAAACTTTATGGAGTCTAGACTTTATGGATGAACGCATGACAAAGCAGAAGTACTGTTGTTGTCTACGAAGCTCCGAGATACGGCTATAGGCAAAGGTATGCAGGTAAAACATCAACACATTACTTTAAATAATAAGACTTGGTTTGGTTTCTGATTATCTGCGATAGATAAATGTTGGGGCAAAAACCTCTCCATTTACAAATAATTTATTGAGCTGTGAAATTTGATATAAAGATGATTGAAACACAACAAACAAAGCCGTGAGAGCTTGTAAATCAAATGTGGTCCTAAAATAACTTCACTGTCCGCAAACATGGACGGTGATCCAGAAACCCGTTTCTTTAGCTGGAATTTTACATTACATAAGACGAATAGGTCTGTCTGAAACTTGACATAACGCATTTGTCGAAAACTGCTCCTTCGATTGTTTTGTTTTAAGGAAGCACCCAAAGGTAAGGTTAGGTGATTATGATCAAAGAATGGTTCTGTGGAATCAGCGCACTTACGGCATGTGGAATAAAGTGAGTTGCAGACGCATCACTCTCTTATAAGACATGTACCTGAGATTTTATCTAGCCGCCCGTCGATGTGTCGTATGCGTTAGATTACTTAAGTGAATGGTCCCATGTTCCTATTTTCCAAATGCCCGAGATAAAACGCAAATGGGAAGCCAATTCATTAGAAGTGTCGTGTACTGAAAAATTAGGTCAAGCTAACGGCATTAGTGCAAAATATTACGTGGAAACTAGGATGAATATTGTAGGAACCGTTAACCAAATATTGAGCAGTGCAATGTTTTTAGACTTAAAAAACTTACCGGTAATTTGTTGGGATTAAATGACTTTTATTTCAAACCCATAAATTCTTATCAACTATAACTTGACTGCTTTGGTAGATGCCTCATGTGTAGACGTAGCAGTTTCTTGATAGGTCTGACTAACAATGTTGGATAATTTTTGTAAAGGTCAAAAAGTCAAATGTATGAGACATCCGTATCTGCTATTCATCTTTTGTTAAACCCTTAATTAACATGTCTGGCTTGTTAATTAACCGCACTCCCACAAGTTAACCCTTAGACGGTACCATTTTTTTGTTTCCATTAAACTTGTAGTTCAAAAACCACTTTACTATAATATACTTAAGTAAAACAATGAATGTGAAACATGAATGAAGATTTCGAGAGAGTGAAAAGTATTAAAAAAAAAACAATAATGATAAAAATGTTAATTATAAATGATTTATTACCATGACTAAAAAGGAGAGCGTAGATTTCTTTTCTTTTTAGCGTTTGAATCCTTTATTGGCCTTTGCTGTATACGTAAAGACACTTTTTTTGTGACCTACGAATTCAATTCATGTGATACCTAATTATTGTACTCATAAAGAAAGGGAATAACAATAGCGGAATAGTATATACAGTATAAAACAAATGAAATATTAAAACTAATTTGGCCCAAACCAGCTTTGACGAAAGTCGGTGTGTTCAATTATCTATTTACATCATTTATACCAAACAATTAGTTAAGGCTTGTCTTCATCCGTCAGTTGATTTTATAAAATAAACATTTAAAATGTAGTTATAATGAGATTGTCCTAAATATTACATTGGTAAAACTAAATTCATTGTTCAAACAAAACTACAAAAATATGTCTTGTTAAAAAGGTAAATAACGCGGCTGACATATCATGGGTTGTCCTTACCTTACCTCAGTTAGTGGGTCACTGGGCCAAAGACGACAAACGAGTCATTGTGTGCAAGACTTTAAAACTGTGTTCGTTCCTTTCCAGACACACAGAGATCTCCTTACCGTCCAAGAAGGGACAACATGCATTCAGTTTGCTTCCCTGATGACAGTCCACGATCAAGGGAACGCGCTGAAGGTGAGTGTTCTATTATCTATTCCAAAAAAGATTTTTTTTTTCGTTTATTAAGACTACGAACATATTGTGACGCTTTTAGAGGGGCAAAATTAATCTAAACGCTTTAATCAGGCTCTTTATCTTGATCTCAACTTAAACCCTGACAAGACCCATTCGGTTTCATTCTTTTGAGAGATTGATTTAATAAATATTTTGATTTAATAAATATATCAGTGGTGGAAGTGGCCTCGGGAAAAATGTAAACTTCAGCAAAGCCTTAGAATTTGACGCCCATGAGGTTAAAATATATAACACGCTGTTAATTAGCATCTTTTTTTTATCAATTTGTTTTATTGAGATAGTGAAAAACCCAGATTTTTCACATTTATAGAAATTACCGCCTATTTGGAAATGCAAAGTCTTATAGTTTAAAGAGGTATTCCTAATTGTGCAGTTTACTCTACCATAAAAGTCACACCATTTCTTTGGTGCGGTGCAAATGAAGCGCGTGTTACCTAAATTTATATTGCAATAATGCAGATCAGAAGAGTTTGACTGGCAATATAATGGTGTGAATTTCTTGTCTTTGTTTTCTGCAAAAATACGGGTAAATTTATAGTTAGGCAATATTGAGTTCATGTGGAATGACATTCGTACGGAGTCCTATATGATTTAACTTTTTAGTGAACTGTTAAAATTGCCACGTTGGACTGGCATGTTCTCAGACAGGGTAATAATAGGGAACAATACTTGCCATTGTGTGTACGAAATTCCCCTACATCTCCAAGAAGAACTGAGTGAGAATGGTAATGATATTATCGTATTAATGGCACAGATTAAGGCGGTTTTGACAGGGAAAATGTTGACAAACCACCTACTAAGTCCAGACGATTTATTAACCACGAGCACATATATAAAATTAATTCACACGAAAGTAATCCAACGATACAGTATACTTAGGTATATACATATTTTACTGTTGGAGAAATTTAGCCATTAAGTCAGCTACAGATTTTTAATGGCTTTCGTACCATTTGTCAGTCGTGGAAATCTCACTCTAGATTTGTCCCTGTTTTGACACGTTTGTCACATGAACAAAAATCGCTTTCACCTCTTGTGTGAAAAGTGTACAGGCCAATGTGACCTATCGAGTTACGGGGTTACAACACTTCCAAAAAGAAGTTAATAAATAAACGAAAAGAGAAATGTGTAAAAGTAAAGAGTGAAAGACCTGCATACGATGCTGATTAACAGGTTTTTTTTTTGGCTTCCTTTGATTTATTTGAACGTTGTATATATATATATATATATATCGACTTTGCGTTCCCGGGGTTTAGTGGAAAACTAGTTGGAAACTTCGTAAAAACCAACTAACGATCTCAGATGCCATCGGGAACTTCGACAGTGGGCTTCCCTAAAATGCTTACGGCGTAAAACCCCAATCAAACAAAAATTTGAAAACGAAACTTCACTGACATTCCAGTTATTTCAAGGCTGTTCACACTCTCGTTTACCGAAACAATTACATGCTAACATGTTTTATAAACTATTTTTATCGCCATAACATATTGTTACTTGGGAAACTATATATTATCTAAAAGGTCCGCGTATTCATGTATGTACAGTCAGGTGACATTTGACACATGTATATAAATTGAGCGTATTTTATAAATATCAACAGGTCACAGGCTAACGACATAATTACATATATGACTTAAATTGTATAGGCCTATTAACCAGCTTGTGTTTTCAGGCGACCATTTCTGTATCAAAGATCGTATATAAAGTTCTATTTTCTGTTTTTGTGTGCCGTTTAGACGATATGTCACTGAGAAGGAAAGAAGCCCCATCGCCACCGCCTAACCTAAGGAGCAGTTCACTAAATGCGAGTCGACACAGTCTAGTGCTGGACGAAGATTCGTTCGAAGAGGCTTTTCTGAGGTGTGCTATCTGCCGGGAACGTTACGAGGGAGAAACTATCATACCTAAACTACTGCCTTGCCACCACACTTTCTGCTTGCCTTGTCTAACGCAGATGGTTCGAACAGAAGGAGACCGTCGCCAAAGTCTGTCTCCTTTGTTCCGTCAGCTACAGAACCCTGTTACCATCTCCTGCCCGTCCTGTCGAGCAGGATTCCTAGCCACGGAAACGAACCTGAAGCAGCTGACAAGTGACTACCGTGTGGTCCAACTGATGGACTTCTTGAAGAGAACCAATCGCTACACCGTCAATCTCTGTTCCAAGCATCACCTCCAAGCCTTAAATTTCTTCTGTGAAACCTGTATCATGCCAGTATGCCGGGATTGCACTGTTCTGGATCACAAGGAATACAAAGGACACATGGTTATGGACATGGAACAAGCGTTGAAGAAGTACGTGCCTACGATAGACACGACCATCGAATCTCTAGAACAGGAAGCCTCCACAATGCAGCAGAGACGCATGGTCCTGGAAGGGGCGGCCACAGATTTGGATGAATCCAAACACACGCTATTTCTGAACGTGGAGCAAAGTTTCGCTACCCTGAGGACGTGCTTAGAGGAACGAGAGAGGGAAATCCTGGAACTCTGCGACCATGCCATAGAGAAAGAGAAGGAGAAGATCTCTGAGAAGTTGAACCTGATTTCAGACAGGGAGGATAAGCTTCTGGCTAAAGGCAAACACCTCCGAGAGAGCAAGGAGGAAGACAACGTGGAGCAAATGTTCAGAGGACAACAAGATATACGTAAATACCTCAGTACACCAATTGTAGGCTTGTCATCGCGGGACCCGGCAGAAGATGGTCTTCAAACTACGTTTAAGTTCCACAATCTAGAACTGAATACCATTATATCTAAACTTAATAACTTTGGTGACGTCTCTGCGAAAACAGAAGTGATTAGGAGAAGTGTAGCACGGAGTGAACGATTCAAAAGTGTTTAGTTACGTTGTCCGCATATGGGCGTATATGCTTAAACTTTTCCGTGTGTAATATTTAACAAAACCAGTCACTTCCCGAAGTCAACTTACAACTTTAATATAACTGCAATAATTGTATATTGGGGAAAAACTTGCAAAATACGGTACATTCTATGTGTAACTTTGCATTCCAAGTCATGTCAAGTAAGGATGTATTTGTGTGAAAGACAACATTATGATAAGCATTATGACAAAAATGAACATAAATTCAGCACTCTTTACGCTTCCGTGTCATTTCGGATATAGGATACTTTTCACGTTCCTGGCCTGATCACATTAGTCATGCATTTTTTTAAATTCCGCAAACAATTTGCTTGCTGTCTGTCTGTCACCTTATATCACTGTGTGATTTACATAAAAGACCTATATAAGTGAACAATTAGAATGGTACGTTCGGTCCTGCTATGTTTTAAGTGTGTTTAGGTTTGTGTAATGGTAAGGGCGTGTAAGTATAGGCCACACCTTACACAGATATAAGGATCTTCCACCACAGGGGCGGGTGACTGAAGGTAACTTCTGGTGCCCTGGGGGTCTCTGATCTAAGGGACATCAGTAAGCCAATTTATTGTCGCGTCCTGTCCTTGTCTGTTGTCAGTGTTGCCTTCACTCATTGGACTAACACGTTGTCATATGAGTGAAATAACCTTAAGTACTGCGTAAACCCCCCAATCAATCCAGTACAAGGAACCTTCGTCCAAAAGCGCACTACACGGGGCTGTCTGTTTCATGGTGCTCTCGCACGTGCATCGGAAATCATGTTCTACTTATTTCGCCATTGTTTGTTGTCTGCGGATTGCGGTAATTCCGTTATATTATCACAGGCGTGTATTCTAACATCAGGCAGGGACACACAAAAAATGAGGTGACGTCACTTAAACTGTAAACTCTGTGGAAAGATAAAAATGTTCCTCCAGTCTGTATTACATCGGTAATGAAAGGTAGAAACATGTATACTGTCAGATGTTAGCCTTAAGGCGGCTTGTCGGGAAACACGTGATACGACCCAGCGTTCGGCATTTGACCCAATTAGTTCTCATTCTGCAGACTTATTCATTCCATGGACTTTTCAAGTTGAAAAAAGAGATACTGATGGTTATAAATTAAGGCTGAAGCAGGCTATGTTCGATCAGCTGTACAATGTTGTGATTGTGTTTGATTTTATTTACTGAAACTTTTGTGTAACATATTGATTGAGGTACATTCGTCAGCTGATATTCAGGTCTCCGATCGTTATTTTAGCTGCGAATTCGCTCACGTCGCGGAATCGTTATCTTTAGACATGCTCTGGTCGGATGGTCAGGGGCATTTGTTCTCTTTGACCCATTACAAATTCGGCGCTGTCTGTAGGCCGATCTCCTTTTTAGATTTCTTCTCTGTGGACGCATGTCTAGTTTATCTATGTCTCTGTATTTGACTATCTAAACCAATTCATCTGCAGCCTCAAAACATTATTTGTATATATTAGCTTATTTATTTATTCGCGTTTTAGTTGTTAGATTTAATGTTGAGTAAGGTAATAGTGTATTGGATTTGAACATGTTTGAATGAATTAATTCACTGAAAGTATCTCTGGTAAAGACGGACATTTTGTATGGGATCGTTGTTGCCGATTGGATAGGCACTTGTTCAATATTTGAAAGCCACTTCTTTCAGGGAATGAGGTATGTTTTGTAGCATTGTTGTACACCCCTCACTCAACCACTCTCTTGTGTTAATGGCTCACGTTGTTAAGCAATAGTTAAATAAAACTTGTATACCCAACTTCCTCTCACCTGTGCAGTTTGCCTTTATTTTCGTTCGAACGTCTCTGCACGTACATTGGAAAGTTGTCTGTGAGGGGTGCTTTCTGGAGCCCTCAACATACTACAATCGCCAAAATCTCGCGTGATTTCTCGTTAATTGGCTGTCATTGATGTGCACAGTACATTCGATGGCTTCCGAGTGCAACATACTAAAATAGCCTCGTACATTTATCTTTATCTAAAAGAATACCAGCACTATTTATTGGAATGACGAGACGTCCTTGTTGTAGTACTCTATCTGCAAGAAAAAGGGGCTTGAGAATGAATCGTCTAAATTTTACTACCAACTTATTTGAAAAGTTCTCACAGGGCCGATTCAATTTGAAGTCAGTGAAAGACAAAAACAAAAAAACAAATCCATATAAAATCGTGAAGAAGTTCCACCAAATCACCTGTAAAGCCACTCGCAAACTGCGCACAACAAAATGGCCTTACACTCCAAGACGGATGGTATTCTCTATTTTAGAATGGAATAATGGAGTAACATATTCATTGCACTCATATTAAAGTAAAATAACTATCCGCAAGCCGTAAACGCCCGGTTGTTTGCACTGATGTTTTGTTTTCACGTTTTGCGATACAGTAAATTGATCATTAAAAATGGAAGTGGAAACATAAATGATGGTGATTTTACTGACCATTCCACAAGAGTACGGTTTATGAACTATTCTGGTATAGTGCTAGTCTCTTCACACTTTATACTGTTATAGATCTATCTGGCTTTTATACCAATGCACTTAGAACAATCATTCCTATAATATAGTATAATGTGAATGAATATGTTCAAACTTGTAATAAAAAAGCCAGCCATCCAAGCTCCCTTATTTCTTCAAAGAATTGTCTAGTTATAGCTTATTCCCTTCTTTCTAGTCTGGCGGGTGGCTGGGTGTCTCCTGTGTCCTTGTCCTCTCTGTGCTAAGGGGCGTCAGAAAGCCGTTTTGTTGTGGTTTCTTGTTTTTTTTTTTTTTTATCCTGTAAAGGTATTGTGGCGTCTTCTGTGTTTTCGGGTTCGATCTCCCCTGTGGACCTTAGGTATATAAAGCAAGTTTTCCGGTGGCTGCTGGGTTCGCAGGGTGGTTTTGAACCAATTAAATCTATATTTCCAGCGCCGCATAGGGTGGTTTCCTTTACCCATAGAGCTGGCAGGCCGTCACATAAGTGAAATAAGCTTTATATAGTATGGCGTATAACCCCATCAATCAATCAATCAATGTTTCTAGTCTCAAGAGTAATTTTTGAATCAGCTATGTCGCCTTATTTTCTAAACGCAGTCGTTTGTCTATATATATATATTTTTGTATAAATGTAGAGAAAGAAAATTTTGCTTGCCTCCAATCACACTGGCACAGGGATATCGACTAATTAAAGCCGAGAAATTATCTCATATTCTAGATCAATTCTCAGAGACCAGTTTCTAGATAGACCTGAATCCCGAGTTGTTCTGGATAACCTAAAGGCGTATCTCGAGAAAAGGCAATATATGTAA
>JAVFBZ010144990.1:9450-20538 GCA_032466195.1 Katharina tunicata | reverse complement strand
AAAGCCCTGTGATACACCACAGGTCGCAGTTTCATCGAAAAGAATGTTCTTAACTTAAAGACCTGTGTTAAACTGCAAGTTGCTGTTTCGTCAAAAAGACTGTGTTCTTAACTTAAAGACCTATGATAAACCGCAGGTCGCAGTTTCATCGAATAAACTGTTCTTAACTTAAAGACCTGTGTTAAACTGCAGGTTGCTGTTTCTTCAAAAAGACTGTGTTCTTAACTTAAGACCTATGATAAACCGCTGGTCGCAGTTTCATCGAATGAACTGTCCTTAACTTTAAGCCATGTGATAAACCGCAGGTTGAAGTTTCATCGAAAATTTTTCAGTTATTTGTAAATCAGATGAAAAAGTTTTTCACAGTTATTAGTTTGGTTTCTTTTGATTCCAAATTATGCCATTTTAGTATTTGTATTAACAACAACGACAGTGTTCACTTTTAAACTTAGTTTATTAATACCTCAAAGGGGGGGTGGGGGGGGGGGGGGGTTCTAGTGTGTTCTGGTGTGCTAGTGTGCAAGTGTTGAGGGCTGGGTGTTGAAGACCGTATAACCAAAAGGATAGCGTATTATCAGGCGTAATACGTGAGTCATACATTGTTATACAACGTGCTACAAAACGACCGGTACAGGTCTAAATTTAGGCTAAAATAGGGACCAATTCATTAAAGTGAGGGTTTTGGCATCAGTAACCCAGTTATAATTTGAAATGTTTCCCTTCAACATACCCAAATGTGGCATTGTGATATTATTGTTCCGTCCTTATCTTGATAGTAGAAATGATTTCCCTGTCAATAAACATTGGTAGTCGACATTTTGAGGGTTCCTGCATGTATTTATAGCTAGTACAGCCTTACAATAAGGCCATCTTCGCCGTGTGACGTAGTTAATATGAGGGAGATGTCTCCTGAAAAAGATTTGATTGGTCAATAATATTTGAGATGGTACATTTACCATAAAAGTGCGGTAAGATGGTAGCCTTGAAAATTATTAGTGAACTTCAAGCCTTAATTGTACACCACAGGTAGTTCTTATTTGCCCTTTGCTCGAGTGCATACAAAGATCCCACCAACCAATAACCGGAACACGGGGACCCTACTAAGTTATAGATTCATAATGCTTTTAAAAAACAGTCATGTTGGGGCTAAACATGACAGCAATAAATTGGATTTCTTGGTTAGACTAGGATTATATGTTTTTGCATGTACTGCTTTGAAAACTCGAGTCTCAACACAATCTGACAAATTTCTACCATAGTGGGTCCGAAATGCGGGCAAAAATGTCCAATACAATCTTATCTTCGAAAATCAATTTTTTTCCATTGTAATGTATAGATTACTTGTGAATTAAACTCTTAGTTAACGAAGAGGAGTTAGCGCTACGGTAGTTCCCCTTTTTGTTAAGTATCATATTATTTCATTTTAAACTAAGCGAACATTCCTCTCTGACCTAAAAATTACTATCAATTCAGCTAAGATTTTAGCTACAGAACAGTGTCATGCTAATACAATGTAATTTGCGCATCGTACAGGACGATACGGAGCACATATTTGGAACTTACCGTTTAATTCAATATTTATGATCCTTTTATTTAATTTTTTGTGTAGTTTTTTTATAAAAATAATACATTTGAAGTAATGGTAAATGCAAAAGAAATTCGAGTTATTGCTCGAGATTTTCGAATTTGGCCACAATCTTGCAACTCTCGTTAACACATAAACTTACATCTTAAATTTTACCAATATTTGAGGTGGGCATTTTTGTTACATCAAATATCTCAGAGAGTTCAATTTTAGCAAACAGAATTGAAAACCACGTAATTGGACAAGTTAAAACCACTAAGTTAAAAATCTTTCAAAATTACAAATTTTTGTCTGTATCGTTATGTATAGATTACTTAGTAGGCCTATAGTTAAAACTTAGAAAATCTGGTGATTCGCGATTTATTGCATGGGGCTGAGGAAGATTCAGGCCACCGCCTACTTAAATAAGCATACCTTCCAAACAAGTCGCTTGCTCATATTAGGTATGGGCAAACAATGCTATTTAATGAAGTGTGTGGTAAAATAGTTTCCAGGCATTCCAGGAAATACGATTGTGTTTTGTTTATTACGGCACTCTGTCTTACTTCCCTTGCCAAAACACGGTCTTGAATAAAAATTAAATTGCACAGTAACACGACATAAATGTTGGATGAAAAAACATGACCACAGAATAAAATGCCTATATCGGACAGTCTTGTTTCTAGTAACGACTTGAATTCACCATTCAAAAACCCAAATCCACCATGTAGGTTCTATACGCTTGCTGCCCAGCAAGATCACTCTCCTGACAAAGCATGACAAAATGACGAAGGTTGTTTTGTGGCAGATGTCAGGATAGCAATTCTTTCCTTTTTTTAAACAAATGTCGCTTTTAAACTTCCGTGTTAAGGAAAGCATACTATTTCTAGTGAATCTGAAGATACAACAACTTAAAAATTGAGTGTGGATTTAAATTCACCTGCGCACGAAAAACCTAAGACCCCGTTTGATAATAACACGCCAGGTTACATCACATAATACTGGGGAATTAAAATGTTCTTCTTGATCCTTGGCTTTTTTTTTACCGTTATTTTCGCCAACTGTGTTGGCCCTTATTTTTGTAGAATTAGTTTTAGTGATGAGACAGCAGTTATTAATTTCGTTTTATACCCTGGAAATCGTTTATTTCTCTCTGAGTGTTGGAAATATATAGTCCACAACAAAAATTAAAACGTCAGCCCTCGCTTCAGCTTCGGCAACGTCTTTTAAGTCAGCCCTAAGTATTCCTTTTGGTCAGGTTGAAATAAATGTTACTTTTGGACTTTTATAAACAGAAAATAAGCCAATGGAAATGGACAAGTGACAAGGAGTATTCATGACTCCGATGTCCGCAAGGGACTAATAATTCCACTTTTCCTGGATATCTCCATAGCCCTTGTATGGTCATGCGTTTCCACATAGGTCCAGCGTTAGCATAATTTGTTATATAACTTATATCCACAATGAAGCTGTATTTCATCCAATTTAGCTTGTTTCCGGTATTCTAAAAAGAATTGGTGGTTTTCAAAGTCATACTTTTCTAAGCTTCTCTGTATTTGTCCCTAACCAGACCATACCAGATCTTATTGGGTTAATGAATGGACGTTGTTCATTCAACAACATAGTACTCCAAGTTCAGTGCCAGTGGTTGATTGGCAGCCTCCTCTGTCCTAGTGCTCTCTGAGTTAAAGGGCATCGGGAATCTGATTTGTCCTGGTTCTTCCTGTAAGTGTACCGCGATGTGTTCTTTGTTGCCAGTGTCGTTTATGGTGGTTTGGGCAGGAACGCAGTCGTATTAATAAAATAACATGAAATACGGTGTATTTTGGTGAATTTTCCACCATTACTTGACCTTTTACTCCACTCCACAAGAGCGATAACAAATACCTAAAACCGTTATGTCGAATAAGAGTATTTAATATTCTATTGAAGCAGTTGATATCTCGTTTTAAATTTTATACAATCTGGCATGCAATTAAATACACACATTGACAACAGATAGTATTGAGTCCGCCAGATACATAACTGATCGAAACTGATTCTTAATCAGTAGATTGGAAGGTAGGATGGAATTTTATATCTCCTTACATGAGTTGACTGTCGATGTTGAGCACATAATTGAAGAGCACATAAATATTGACAAACTGTATTTATTTTTTTTATTATTTATTTATTTATTTGCAAAGGTCCATTTTTGTCTTAAAATTCTAACAATCGATTCTAAACCCAACGTCACTCCCCGTCCTATTAATGTCAAGCATTATAACATATCTAGATGAGATACACCTGGCGCTATTCTTAACCAGAAGTTTTTACAGACGTTATTGGTAAACTCAACAACCTGGAGCATGGCAACAAAAATATTTACAGTTAGGTCATGTTGTTATCCTTGTCAGTTCCGTAGTTATCTTGTATCAGAATCAGCTGATTCCGTCTTTCTGAAAGGCACAATAATTTGTTATCCTCATCAGTTTCACAGCTATCTTGTATCAGAATCAGCGGTTTCAGTTTGTCTGAAAGGCGCAATGATTTTCTTGAGTACAGATATATAAGCTTCTCTGTACCTCTTGTTCACCATACCATACACCATTGGATTAATGACTGAGGAGGTCCACACCAGAATGTAGGTAGACGTGACAGCGCTGTTGGGAGTAAATCCACCCATTCCACTGACCATGCTAACTACGAAGGATGGAAAGGTGGTTATAAGGTATACCAAATATACCAGCGCCAGCATTTTTGACAATTTGTTCTCTGTAGTTATCCGAGAACCGGAAGCGTCCGATCTCTGTCCCAAAACACCAACCCGTTTCCTGCTCTTAATGACAAATATCAAAATCCAGATGTAGCAAACAGTCATGAATAATAGTGGGGATACACCAACGACAAATATATACATGGTTTTAATAACCGAATCCGCCGCCCATCCGCATTGTCTATCAGCCGCATCAAAAGCAAAGGTTCCCAATTTATTGTTGAAGAATATGGGACTCATAAGCACTAACGGTGCCGCGTAAACACAAATGCACATAACAAGAACACTGCTTTTCCCGGTGATATGTCTGTACCGGCTCTGCAACACTATGGCTATATACCGATTGAGAGCAATGGCGGCTGTATTCAGAATAGAAGACCCGAGCAGCCAGTTGGTTACGAAACCAGTAGTCCAACACAGTTGTGGGACACATGGCTGGGCTGCTCGAATACTACACGCATGGTTTGGAGCAATCAAACTCAGAAACAGCAAATCACACACACTTAAGTTTAGAACCAGAAAGTTTGGAGCCGTTCTCAAAGTTTTGTTTAGACAAACTGACAAAATAACTAGAATATTCCCTGGTATTCCAATGACACAGATAATGATGGAAGTTATTCCCCAAACCTTGAAAAATGTCTCAGTTGGAAAATCATTTTGACAGTTCACAGTTATATTCTCAATCTGTCCGGATATATTCATTTCCACCACTAAGAATTCGTAGCGTCCGGTTGGGGGGCGATAGGGAAATAAACTGTTAAGAGAATGTTGAGAATTTAAAAGCCTCATTCCATATATTATTGATTAGTGCTGAGTTGTTACAATGTTTGAAAATGAATTGCTAGTATTTCGGAGTTAAATCTTCTTAAAGCTGTAGAACAAAGGTGTCCTGGTAAAAGCTTTTCGAACAGCTTATTCCAAAGAATTACTGAGATTCTGATTAATGAACATCCATATAGCCTTTGTTATGTGTCGTTTGTTGTGGTAGGCGCACCTTGCCGCACAAAATACACTTGCTTCATCTTTTCTAATATAATCTAATTTGTTACATTGATTATCTCACACTATAGGTTTTTATATTGATTTTTTTGTAGAAGGAAATACGAGAACTTCCTTCTAATTACTAATACGCTTGGCAAAAAAACAGTTTCCATAGCAATCAGAGTGTATTTTTAATTCTGTCTCTGTTTGCTGCTACCTGAGTAGTAATCCTCAACTGGATTGAGGTCGGTGGTGTCAAACTACAATTTTTGTATTTATCACTTCTTGTTAGAGATAAGTGAAAAATATGACCTGCTTGATTATTTTGTTTAAATGTCACAATATAGCCAAGATATACACATTAACTTCGTAGTTCGAGTTTTCTCTTATATTTATTTTATCACACGGGTTGCGAGATTTAAGCGCGAGTGTTTTCAGAATATGGCTGTCATGCGCCTTAGAGTATGATTCTCAAATTGTGAATAATGAAGCTTATGATACAAAAAGTAAATGTATAACTGTAATGAACTTATGGCCAATATCTGGTTTGATTATAGTGGAATTGTAAGGACATTGAAAAACAAAATTTACAATTTCGCAAATTACGGAAAAGCTTTCTTAGAATACACTAAAATTAAACAAATACAAATATTTCTTAAAAAACTTCACTGATTTGTTTTTTCAATGTTGTTGAATCTTTTCCGCGCCAGCAATTTTAAACAAGATCCATTTGAATCAGCTCCTGTTTGTAGTACGTATTTTTCTATTATTTTACCGGCACAATTGCAAGATTTGATAAATACTGCCTGTTCGCAATTACGTTTTCTGTATCAGGAAATAAATATTGTTTAAACCAAAACATATGTTAGGTTAATATGATCTGTTAACTGGTTACAGCTGCTTATGTTTTGGCGCGAACCGTGTACCTTGATATGCAATTTGGTAAACAAGACATCTACAAGAACGCCTTTCAACGAAAACTTCTGGCTTTATTTACTGTTTTGCCGATAATTCATATTGAGCTTTAAACTAGTTTAGGATATAACACTACCAACAGCCCCTCCACATTGTCTATCAGTCACATCTAACACAAAGGTTTCCCAAATTATTGTTGAAGATTATGGGACTTACATGTATAAGTATGAGAGGTGCTGCTTAAACACACATACACATAACAAGAACAGTGTTTTTCCCAGTGATGTGTCTGTACCGGCTCTGAAACAATAAGGCAATGTATCAAAGGAGAGCAATAGCCGCTGTAGTCAGAACAGAATTCAAAAATACTGCTTACCAAACCAGTAGTCCAACATAGCTGTGGGTCATAGGACTGCATAGGTGACGGTCATTTTTTTCGTTTATAAACATTTCGTCTGCAGCTATTACTCTTTACCTTTATTATTTAGAACGAATTACAAAAATATCTCACGAAACTATCACTGATTATTGCATATTTTATAAAATAAATGAATTTTTTCCATAACCGATCGAAAGTGATTCCTAACAAAATGTTTTCACAGACGTTAACCTTTAAAGCAAAAATCTGGCATAAAATCTGTTTCGTAGTTATCTTGGATTAAAATCAGCCGATTCAGTTTTTCTGAAAGACGCAATTATTATCATGACTACATATGTATAAGCTTTAATTTGCCTGTTGTTCAGCAAACACCATTGGATTAACGACTAAGGAAGCCCAGACCAGAAAGAAGGTAGACGTAAGTGCAGTGTTGGGAGTAAATCCACCCATCCCACTGACCATGCTATCTAGTAAGTATGGAAAGGTGGTTATAAGGTATACCAAATATACCAGCGCCAGCATTTTTGGACAATTTGTTCTCTGAAGTTATCTGAGATCCGGAAGCGTCAGACCTCTGTCCTAAAGCACCAATCCTTTTCCTGCTGTTAATGACAAATATCTAATTCCGGATGTAGCAAACAGTCGTGAATATTAGCGTGGATACACCAACGACAAATATATATATAGATTTAATATCAGAATCCGCCGCCCATCCGCATTGTTTATCAGCTGCATCAAACACAAAGGTTCTCAATTTAATGTTGAAGAATATGGGATTTATAAGTATGAAAGGTGCTGCGTAAACACAAATGCACATAACAAGAACAGTGTTTTTTCTAGTGACATATATGTACCTGCTCTGCAACACTATGTCAATGTATGAATTAAGAGCAATGGCGGCTGTATTCAGAATAGATGATCTGATCAGCCAGTTGCTTACGAAACCAGTAGTCTAACACAGTTGTGGGACACATGGCTGGGCTGGCCGAATACTACACGCATGGTGGGGAGCAACCAAACTCAGACAGAGCAAATCACACACACTTAAGTTCAATACCAGAAAGTTTGGATCCGTTCTCAAAGTTTTGTTTAAATAAACTGACCAAATAACTAGAATATTCCCTGGTATTTCGATGACACTGATAATGGTGGAAGTAAGTTATTCCCCAAACCTTGAAAAATGTCTCAGATGGAAAATCATTTTGACAGTATACAGTTATATTCTCAATCTGTCCCGATATATTCATTGCCCCTACCGAATAATAGTGGCGTTTGGTTGGGTGCCGATATGAAAGTAAACTGTTAAGAGAATGCTGTGATTAAAAAAATAGATTTTAACAGCAGCGTAACGATGAACCAGCGCGGCTAACAAAGGAAGGTTGTTGTGCATCCGAGGCTTAATTTGAAATAGAAACAAACCAAAAGCACATTTAATGATCTAATTCCATAGATTATTGATTAGTGCTGAGTTTTCCAATATTGAAAAAGTATGAATGTTCTATGCTCTAGGAGAAATATCCTCTCGACGTTGTAGAAAAAAAAATCCTGGTAAAAGCTTTTCGAGCAACCAATTCCCTAGAATGATTCGAGATCCTGATTAATGAACCTCCACTTCGCCTTAAGTTTGTTCTGTGTTGGTTTTGTGGCAGTCGTACCATTCAACGAGAGACACTTGCTTCATCTCTTCTAATGTTATCTGTTATGTTACATTCATTATTTCATCCTTTAGGTTTGCATATTGATTTTTTGTAAAAGAACTTTAATACTACAACAAACACTTTCCATAGCAATACTATTATGAATAATAAAAAAAAGTCAATGTACAGCTGTTATGAACTTATGGCCAATATTTGCTTTGCTCATGGTGCAATTCAAAGGACAGAGAATTGTTTTTTTTACAATTTCACAAATTCAAATCCATCTGAATCAGTTTTATATTGTTTCAAAACTGCCTCATTACTAGATTATGTCCGTAATTCGTATGTTTCCATTATTTAACCGGCAAAATAGCAAGGTTTGATAAGCATGTTTAATGAAAATAAGTCTGGCCTGTAGTTCATAGTGCAAGATTTGCAATAAACCATCTGCCTTTATTAAACTAAATTGAAACCAATCAATCTATAACGATTAAGTTACCTTGAAGAAATAAAGATATATTTCTTAACAATACTGAACGCTAGCAGCATATCAGTTGAATAACTGATACTGTAAGATTATCAGGATGCTAACGTACCATGAACACCGAGCTGGTTACAAAAACTGCACAAAAGAGTCGCCAAGAAATGTAAATGGTTTGCACAAAACTGTCAATTAGGTGTATTAATGCATGTCTGTAAAACGTCCAAATATGACTTAGTCCACTTAACATGACCATAAATTCATGATAATGTATTCAAAACGTTTATATACATGGCATTCTAAATGTGTCCAGTGATATAATCTTGTTGACGATTGTGAGTGGCTGAAGTGGCATGATGAACTAAATGCAGACACGATGACGACCAGCGTTGCCATGGTGAACAGATAAACATTTTGTTTTTTCCTGTGTTTAGGAGATACACCGGCCGGCATCGGCATCACTGTTTGAACATTTTTAGAGAAGGGTACGGTCTTCATTCCCTGGAAAATTCAGCTGACGATTTCTTCTTTTCTCTACGGTACGTAGTCAGCTTAACCCTTGTTGGTACCTGCAATAGTTTATTTCATAACAGATTGTGGCAGGCCAAGCATTGCAAAAGCCAACAGAATCGTAAAATTATTCGCATTAAAAAGTCCTTTGTTTTGTTCAACCCATGATTTCATATGTAATTATTTTATATTAGTATTCAATTATCATATTTGTTTGTTTGCGTAATTATGGTGTTACCACGTACTTATTATTATATTATTATTATTATTATTATTTCACTTATATGACTTCGTTGCCAGTCCCACGGGTAAAGGAAACCACCCCGAGCCAAACGGAAAACAAACAGACAAAACAACAATTACTAAACTCAAAACAGAGCGCACAAATCGACTTCCCATGTTCGTTAATTCAAAGAGCACAAAAGTACTGTAAGATCCCGAACAACCACCCACTTCAATAGTTTAAAGCTATATAACTTATTTGTGACTATAAAATAAGTTTAAGTTCTTTAATTGATCGTAGTTGACGTTCATCAGATACTCTTAACGTAAACCGTCCCTTGTGACCTACCTGCACCTTGAGGAATAAAGGGAGGAGGTGGGTGGGAGCATTGCTATAGGGGAGATCGATATAATGTATATGTAATGTATAGGTAAGCCCTGACTTGTAACTTCCCTCTATCTCAAGAATAAGAGGATGGGTGGAGAAGGGATAACGAGTGCATGTCGTTTCCTTTCAATGGGAGAGCTTACAGTGAGGGAGGGTTGAACATTTTGCTTTCTGATTCATGTGAGCCAATATTCCAACGAACAGAAGGTCGCGTGTTGACCATTTGGACATTGTAGATGAACTGTGAGTAGCTCGTAAAACCTCAATGCAGCCCTCTGCTTCAAATGCGTAGTGTTTATTTATCCTTTCATCGGACTAAAAGGATGTTTAAAGGCCCAATCTAAAATAAAAACTAATTACATCCTTCGTCGAGATATACCTTAGCAAGTGACGTGACCTATAGAAGCTCTCGCGGGAATACGGGTGTTTAAAGACCTTCATGGGCGACACTGACCTCTGCCACATTTTTGACCACTCCTCAATAGTGAAGATCCCTGCGGCGCCTGGAGTTTCACTCAGAGTTCACTGTTACTCAACTATGACCTTTCTTCCGGTAGTATGCCATTGAATACTATATATTTATTTAATTGTGCAAATCAATTTATCTCGATTTTATTTATCTCAATGCACAGAAAAGAAAATTATGTTTACGTGCAAATATGGTGCTTAGGAAATTTGGTTCATGTACTCATGTACAGTTAAGAAAGTTTTATTTAAGGTCTACTGCTCCAGCATCTATTGTTACCAACTGTGGTCATCATATAGTAAGACAGTGTACAAGGGAATAAAAACGGTATTTAACAATACATTTAGTAGTTTATTGCATTACAAATACTACACAGCTATAGGGCTAGTGCTATGTTCACACTCAATGGTATCCCATCTAGCAGAAAAGTAATGCAAAAAACGGCGTACTATAAGTTAAACGCATATAAAACCTGCATGGATCGTGTAGCAATTCCGATTTTTTTTTCATTCTTTCTAAAATTGCACTTAAAAGCCGAGAAATTGTAAAAAAAAATAGTATAAATTCGAAATGAGTTTAGCGAAAATTAAATCAGAAATACAAAAAATTAAAGTAAAGCGCTTTTAAATCAAACCGAGTTTCGAGAAAATTAAAATGAATGTCAAGAAAACTAAATGAATGTCAAGAAAACTAAACGAATGTCAAGAAAACTAAAACGAATGTCAAGAAAACTAAAATGAATGGCAAGAAAATTAAATGAATGTCAAGAAAACTAAAATGAATGTCAAGA
>JAVFBZ010144979.1:0-18382 GCA_032466195.1 Katharina tunicata | reverse complement strand
GGGAATTCCCTCCCTTGTCACACCGTTCACCAACTGTCTCTGTAAACCACTGGAGATAAAACAGACCAGACAAATTAGTATCAGTTAACAAGGGGCATGTTGTCTGGTGTGATGATAAATCTTAATTTTAAATAAAATTTAAATTTGTTTGTTTGATTATGGTTTTGTGGAACATGACTTAAAGGCTATTTCTCTCATATGAGTTGTTTAAATCACGCTATTCACCCGGAACATTAACCCAATCAGTCAAAGGAAAACAAAGCATGACGTCACAACAAATCTGCTTCTCTCCTTGCAATCACATATTCTTCAAGTTTAATTCAATTTCTGGCTAAAAGGATTAACCATGATTTAGTTTCACATGATTTCTCACCAATCATGAATTGATCAAGTTTCATTTGATTTCTCACCAATAATGTTTGATTATGTTTTATTTGGTTTCTTACCAAAATGATTTACCATGAGTAAGTTTCATTTGATTTATCACCAATAATGTATTGGTCAAGTTTCATTTGATTTCTCACTAATAATGTATTGGTCAAGTTTCATTTGATTTCTCACCAATAATGTATTGGTCAAGTTTCATTTGATTTATCACCAATAATGTATTGGTCATCTTTCATTTGATTTCTCACCAATCATGCATTGATCAAGATCCTTTGATTTCTCATCAATAATGTATTGGTCATCTTTCATTTGATTTATCACCAATCATGCATTGATCAAGATCCTTTGATTTCTCAGCAATAACGTCAAGCTCAAGTTTGGAGCTTTTATTCCACCAGACATTTTGTTTGCATCTCATTTTCTGGTGACTTGACTATTCTTTGGTTCTTCATGCTTATAAGATTCATTTCTACAACTCATTTACGGTGAATAAATACACATCAATAAATCAATACCCTCACACTATACCAGCATATGATTCCAGGCAGAGCCGTTGAATATTGTGTGAAAATTTAATATCACTAGTGACTGATATTATAAGGGCTTGAATTTAAACTTTTTTAGGGCACGTCAAGTGTTGCCTTGGATGCAAGCAAATATTTTAGGCCATCATGGCAAGTTTGAGGGGCACCAAAAAATCCAAGGCAAAAATGGAATTGAAACAGGGACACTGCAGCGGACAAATGTTGTCTTCTCACCAAACCGATCTTATTGAGGCATCTTTGCTCTTGCTGAATTAAGATGGTGACCGATCAAACAACAACGCGCAGCCAGAGCCAATAACGGAAAAGGTTACGTGCAACTCGTGATTGACATGATATAAATACTGGTGAGGCCTGTCAGGTTTTACCTCATGGAGTGGAGAGTTCCACAACATGCTACACTCACGTCGCGGATTTTAAAATGTTAGCGGCAATACGAAAATGACACTACAGCAATTTGATGCCTTTTTTTAAGAGCATCATGGCAAAGTAGAAGGGTGTCAACAGCATTTGTCATGGACATGGGTGCCGCGGTTAATTTTAAGTCTTTTATTATTCAACAGAGTATATGCCACCCAGAGATGATATCCGTTTTGACATCACCACTAAAACTGTTATGAAGTCACTGCAATGCTGCAACATTTTTTATACTTTGTTGTAAAAAACCCTGTTCCAGTGTGGTCGGTGTCCTTCTATGAGGTTAACAGGTGCACATGCTAAAAAATGTGTATCCATCAATCAGCCCCTCCAGCTCGTGGTTTAAATGAATTAACAGACTTGATCGAGTGATATTCATCGTAATTTATTGATTTATTTGATTGTTGTTTAACACCATAGTGACCATACTTATCCTTACATTGGCATGTAGACTTTGCTAAGAGAAACTGAGAAGAAACCAACATTGATGAGGATTTCGCAACCTAATGTTCAACCAACTGGCTAATATGCGCCCCCTACCCCCACTCACCATGAAAGACCTCCAGTCCACCACAGACAATAATACCTACTTGTATGAAGATCCAATGTAGCTGAAGAAGATTAAAAACCGCCCCATCCCAAACACAACCGTAGTGCTCTCAGTCTGTCACATTTTCCATTCATCAGCAACTTTCACATTTTACACCTGAGGATAAACAACTGGATTATTTTCAACTGTAACATTCTTACATGTACCTGTATGTATTTATCTGATTGGTGTTTAACGTTGGACTCAAGGACTCAATGATATTTCACTCATGACGACTTTGCACTTTGACAAAAGTCCTACCCAATAGTATTAAGAGCTCTGGCGTTCTGCTCGTAAAAGGACTCACCTTATGGCATGTATGGTGAGTCCAGATTCTAGGACTAGCATAGTGTTAGCCAGAAATCAAAAACAGGGTGTCTCAAATCAATTTTTTCAAAGAAACAGGGTGTCTCGTTTGACATTTTTCCTATCTTTCCCATGTTAAATTTGACTGAATTAGGATGTCTCCATTGGATTCCAGGGTGTCTCAGAGACACAGAGAGGTCCGAGACACCCTTCTGGCCAACACTATGAGGACTAGTTCAATCACTAATAAATCTGGGCCGAGTTGGCAGAATTGTTTGATTTGTTTCCCCCGATTAATAGTCACCCCACACGGTCAACACGCAATACACAATTTAAAAACGACATCTTTATAGAGTAGGCCTACATGTAGGCCTATATTAGACCCTATATAGTCCGAAGAGCTCTGACGATAGTTTTTGAGTTATTTTCTTGTTTTTCGCCGTCAGGCATTATCAAAATTTCAGAAAAAACAAAGGTCTCATCACTCGGACTAGTGCCAGAAGCAACTCACCTATGATATTTAATATTTTTTTTAATTTTATACAGTTTATTTATACTTGCATGGGCCATATTTTTTTCTAAAACTGCTACGAACGGTATACCTAAGAGTGTTTCACTGTCAATCTCCGTCCGATAAAATGTAAAAAATTATTAAATATCATAGGAGAGTTACTTCTGGCACTACACTAGGACTAGCATGCATGTGTGTATATGTATACTACGATAACTGGTACCGCTAGCTACAACAGTTTATATAAATGGTACAGTTTACAGACGTGCTCCTTAACACCCAAACTGAGAATATAAGGCATGGTGTGGTTATTTTTTAACTAGGAGTACTGTGTGCTTATTGCTTGGATCCATGTCATGTGGTGGAACAGTATAAACACCACTTATGTCCTTACCTGTCAAAATCTTCAAACGCACGTGTAGTCCGCTCCGGAAGTTTACATATGCCACCTTTCGGACAAACCCTTTCTTAATATGAAAGGGAGGTTATTCTGCTCGGAATTCAAAGTACCTTGAGCATTATCTCCCTTTTGTTGCAATCACTATGCTCAGTCTCGAACACAAAAATGTATATTGTTGATTGCGAATGAACTGACTGTAAAAGTTTATTTTTTCATAACTGGTGAAAATTTAATATGAAGCATAACGTTGACATGTTATACTTCACAAAGACACAACTAACAGATATGCTCCAATGAAATTTGACTCAAACTTGTCTTCATAATATAATTTATGGATTGTTAATTGCGGGTCGCATTATCAACTGATTATAGATTTTACGTCCTTTATTATTATTTGAATACGGTATATCGCACAAAGACAAGGTTGATATTTTCTGAAAGCTTATACTCTGGGTAATACTAGAAAAATATAGAAAACTCGGTTTAATTCGTTTTAGTCGATTTTTGGCCGAAATTCTGTAGTATAGTACTTTTAAGCCCAAGCAGTATTCTTAAATCCTGGATCGCCATTGCTATTGACAGAAGGATTGTCGTTCAAATGTCCCTTCCCTTCAACACCCTTTTCAACGCATTCTGATTCCTCAACCATAACAATTGCATAAGGTTAAGCCTACAATAAAAGGTGGGAGTTCTCTGGTACCCGTTGTGAATATGAGCATCAGAAAGCAGATTTGTTGTGGTATCTCATTTTTCGTCCTGTGGTGTAGCCGTGTAGGCCCTAAAGCCAGAAGTAACTCTCCTATGGTATTTAATAATTTTTTACATTTTATAGGGCCCTATTACAAGGTCAGTCATGGTTGTTTCCTGCACCCATTGGACTTTGGCACGCAGTAACGAGTTAAATAACCTTAAGTACGGCATAAGACTTGGGGGCAACTCCACCAATTGGGCTGGCACGCCGTCATGTAAGTGGAATAACTACTCTCAATGTTTGTCTACATGTAACTTCACTGATTAACCTAAAAACAAAATCACAGGAGTAGAACTGTGCCATGCTAAAGCATTTGAATTCCCGCATTATACAGGGCGATGCGGAGAACACATTTGGAACTCACCGTCTCGTTCAATACTTATTATTCATTTTCTTCGATTCTCTGTGTATATTTTGTTTTATCAAACTATTGTAATGACGTAACCGTAAGCGTCAAAAACTTACTCTGCGGTAGTAATTTGAAAACAAAGATCGAGTAATTGCGGGAGATTTTCTAATTTGGCCACCATCTTGCTACCCTCGTTGACAAAACAAAATTACATTTTAAACGTTGCAAATGTGCGAGGAGGGCATTTTTAAGGCATAAAATATCTCGAAGAATTCAATTTTGTCAAACCAGTAACTGCAAAACTTAAAATTAAACATTTTTGTTCAGCACTGTTCTCTGGGCCTATGGATGATATAGTGGATACAGAACTCTGCATCTAAAACTGGAGTACTGATATAACAGATTTGGTCAACACCGACCTAGTTCATTATATACCAATACGTGGATAAAAATCAACAAGGGGCCGCACCACTTCAATGGTTAGAGCTATTGATTTAAAACCGATTATCCCCTATCAGCTAGGTCGTTCCAAAGCATTGAGCCAATATTTATTTACAGGAAAACACCAGGGGACGGTTAGTTATAGCTCCATGGTTAGTTATAGCTCGATGGTTAGCCCAACAGAGATTACATTAAGACACGGATATCTTTACCTCACTCTATGGTAGAAATTGATCCAAT
Source organism: Katharina tunicata (assembly GCA_032466195.1). NCBI lineage: Eukaryota > Metazoa > Mollusca > Polyplacophora > Chitonida > Mopaliidae > Katharina > Katharina tunicata. The sequence goes on along the minus strand of JAVFBZ010144979.1, from coordinate 13,449 downwards.
CTAGATAAATCCAATCTTGTCTTCATAACAATAAAAAGTCACCACTTGAGGTTTATCCTGGTTGAAATTGATCGTGACGCACGGTTAAATAACTGATAGACGAGTCCGATGTGCCAGTCGATTAGGCGCCCTTTCGCTTTAAATAACACCGGCACTTTAGTCACATAAATGAAATATAGACAAACTAGGTAATGGTGTAGCTTTTATTTATTGGATTCTTCAACATAAACCTTATGGTGCTTCTTTGAATCAAGTATAAATAAGGAGATCTTAACTGCTCGAAACAGCACTAAAATCAATAATTTTGGAACAAAACAACATCAAGATTTAAGTTTATATTTAAAAACAAAACCACGAAGGGAACTAACTCTTCATAGCACACAAAATCAATGAAAACCACAGATAGGATCCAATGAGAAAACAATGTTTAAATACCCGAAATAAATATATTGATATATCCGATAACCCAAATCGTTTCTAGATAATTTTGTTCTCCGTCTAGGTAAATATATCATATCTTATGCAAATTGCAGGAAATCATAATAAATAAACACAAAAATTGTTGCAACTTTACAAATTGTAGGCAAATACAATAATAAAATAGAAATTGGCATTTAACGGAATAATGTTACATGAAAAAAGTGAATGTCATTAAATCTTATTACTCAGTTACACTATTTAACTATGATGATTTATATTTGAAAACAGAAGGCACTAGTCAGACAAAGTTTGGTCTATATACAACACAGGGTTACGAAGTTAACTTGATATTTTATAACTGATATTTTCTATCTCTGGAAGATCGTCTTTCTATTATATTTGTCACCTGCAGATAACAATACCTATGTCTCAGCTGTGCTTTTACGAAATAATACATACAACATTCTTGTTCAAACAGCTATTTATGAGATTTATGAAAGAAAAGTCCTTTATTCATTAACGGTTCATTCTAGGCTACGAGTTGTAGGCCTATATACAAATGGGGTCAAGCTTTAATAGTTGACATGATATCTAAAATAATCTACCCAGAAACTTAATGAACTGTTACTCATAAAAATGGGTTTGCTGCTTTTGTTTGAATGCCACTTTAAGCAGTATTTGAGGTTATTTCACTTAAGTGACGGTGTGCTAGCTCAATCGGCGGAGGAAATCACACCAAACAGAACTGGTAAAAAATATGATAAAACAGGACATTTGCAGAAGATTTAAGGTATTAATAAGACAAGAGAAGATCATAATGAAATATATAAGATTTTAAATCTTTATTATACATTTACTGTGGATAAATTTTAATTTGATCTAAGGACTGAAACTTGCACCTCCTAACAGGTTTACTTTCATGGTTTACAATGAATAAGGTAAGGTGTTTTCATTCCTTGCAGCTGTCATTTTAATGCTTTAATCACTATTAAATTCAGGGGTCATAATATTAACTGTTGTCCATTCATAATTCTTCTAACAGCACTGGTTTAAAACAAAGTTCTTGTCTTTCAGTCCTTTCTGCCACAATAGAGGCCAAAATATAAAAACAGGATTTCATCTTATACACAAACCTTCTCCATTCTAACTTGAGCAATCCAACGGTCATAGAGGAAACTATATAGGGCCAAATATTTCAACATATTTTTTTTTCAAGTTAAAGAAATTTGTCAAGGTCTTTTACAGTTTCGCTAAATTGTGATCCTAGTGATTCAGAAATCAAACTCTCACAGAGTAAACAATGAAGATGAAGATACTCTTCATCCATTTTAATAACAGGTTTGTCTGAAGATCATTTCAAGGGGAGATAACACTGATGAAAGTGATTTTGAAGCATTGAACACTCTGTTATGAAATAACGCTTCTGATGAGTCAAAAGTTTAAACTCATTTAAAGTTTGTACCTTAGTGGATTAGGCAAATAATTGTGTCCCACAAGGGGACAAATGAAAAAAATAAGTTTTATCTGGAGCGTTACAAGCTCAACAGAGAAAGTAGTACTACATGACGTGGTAACAAACAGTAAACAAGAGAAATATCAGGGATCGAAATGTTCATGTCTGCAGGGCTTTGAGGCAAAATTGAGATTTTCCTGTAAAATATACCAGAACCTAACCTTTTATTAAATTGAATGTATGAATAACTATTAAGTATCAGCCTAGACAATGGTGTGGAGTGTACATGGTGCACGTACATGTACATACAAACATGTATCAGCTACCTGAATCTCTCTACTAACACACAGGGTTACACACAATATTTTCTCACCATATAGAATTTGAGATATTTGACATGTGTACAAAGATTACGTCCCATGAATCAACATTTGTGGTTTGAAAGCTCACTTACTTGAGACAGAGAGACAAGTTGACAAAGTATCACACATTCACAAATATAACATCTCCAGACACGAATGTTGAAGATAAACATGCAAGTGAAATTACTATTTTTGAATGCAAAGCGTCAAATTACTTTGTTATTCACCATGTCCTGTAAATATAGGCTTTTTAAAAAATTCATACACACAAGAATTGTAACATTCCTTATAAATACACGTAATTATCTACTATAGATGACATGAAAGACTATAGATTACTGTTTTCAACAGTGACAAGAAAAGAAAATAGAATAAAAATGAAACATACCCAGATAGGATAAAAGTTTTGCTGCAAAAGTATTTGATCAAACCATAAGACCATTTTAGTAATAATCTTCAATTCAACAATGAAATCCACATCAGTTTACCTCTGACGTGCATATGATAAAATTGGGTAGATATCTGCATAATTTTTTTCTTTGGTTCAACATACCATAAGGTTATCAAGTTATCTCTACAAATTATCAAATGTACAAAAGCTTTTCTAACCTAACTCAATGCTACACAAATACTGTAATAACATGGATTTCAATATTTGATTACTTTAACAGAGCTCTTGTCGTTCATCAAAATTCTAAATTTGTTTACATTATAAACTTGATGAAGATCAATAGACCAATGACACATACTTGATGATACATCGATCTTATTAAATGATATCATATATCAGAAGATACACACATATATATATATTTATGGCAATTTTGTGGAGATGTCATAGAAAAATTTAAAGTTACACCTACATGAGTTTGAAATGATAATTTTCATCAATAAGTTTTGTTCAGGCCCCTGATCAGTGTAGCGTCCTGATCTATGAGCTATTGGGGCATCAGGAAGCCGATTTGTGGTGTCCTGTTTTGCGCCCTGTAAGTGTATTTTCTATGTAACGTGCATTGTCTTTGGTGGTTTCCTTCACCAATTGGTCTGGCAAGACGTCATATAAATGAAATAACCTTGATTGCGGTGTTAAACCCCAATCAAATTGGGTCCAAGTCCAGTGTACATGTAGCATTGTCTGGATGATATAAGTGTAACAGGTATGCGTGCAACAGGTACGGTGCAACAGGTACGCGTGCAACAGGTACGCGTGTAACAGGTACACGTGAAACAGGTACGCATGTAACAGGTACGCGGGAACAGGTACATGTGTAACAAGTACGCGTGCAACAGGTACATGTGTAACAGGTACACGTGTAAAAGGTTTGATTGGAGTTTTGCGTCATACATGTACGATAAAGTTATGCAGGCACTCAATTTCGCTTGTATTCATGAACAAATTCTGATTTCAGTTTGTTCTACATGTATTTAAACATTCCCTAAACCTAGTAAATACACTACAGGCAAAACATTCCCAGTCAGTTAAACTGACTAAAGCCTCTATCCAATTACAAGGTGGGAAAAATGTTAATAGCTCACATGGTTCTGTCGTAATGCAAAAACAATTTATTATTAAACAGCTGTGTCTCACCAACTATTATCAGACTCACCACGTGATTCACATCCATGACATCAAGCCTTAACAGGAAGATCTGTAATAGGTGACACCATTAGTGTCTATTGATTGGAAAATTTTAGTTTGTTTGTTTGATTGGGGTTTTACTGGGTTCTTAAGACTATTCACTCATATGATGGCACACCTAAATGACCCTGACAACAAAGAAGAGGCCACGTAACATTTACAGGACGCCACATCATATCAGCTTCCTGATGCCCCTTATATGTACCTTGGGGTACAGGAGGCTCCCACCCAACCAGAACATTTCAGAGGCTAGCAAATATCTTTTTATCTAATCAACCACATTTCAGAGGCTAGCAAATATCTCTTTATCTAATCAACCACATTTCAGAGGCTAGCAAATATCTCTTTATCTAATCAACCACATTTCAGAGGCTAGCAAATATCTCTTTATCTAATCAACCACATTGGAAAACATTCCCATTCCCATCTATTTAGTGATTGACTAAAACAACATGTACATGTAAGAGACTGGCACTCTGGCTTTCGTCACATTGCAATTTATTATCAAAATGTATGATTCTTCTTTATAAGTACCGGTAATGGTAATTTGTCTTCCAAACAATTGACTTCCATGTTTTTCCAATGTGTTCTGCAGAAATTATGTGCTAAATTGAAGTACACTATCCATAAACATGTGCTACTGATATACATTTACATGTAATACAATGGGTATACGGTGAAAGGCAGAGTGTATACGGTGAAAGGCAGAGTGTTAGCCAGAAATCAAAAGCAGGGTGTCTCAGATCACTATTTTCAAACAAACAGGGTGTCTCATTTGTCATTTTTCCTATCTTTCCCACGTTAAATTTGACTGAATTAGGGTGTCTCAAACGGATTCCAGGGTGTCTCAAAGACACTGAGACACTCCTCTGGATAACACTATGGTGAAAGGAGACATTGTATTTGTATGGATAACAATTTCATTATTTAAATGAAAAATTTGTCTCCTTTTGCCTTATATTTATCCAACTTCTAGACGACGACGTCACTCAAAGAAGCTACATGTTTATGATTTTAAATGTATGAATGAATTAATAAATAAATACTATTTCTACAGATCAAATGTTTATAAGAACACAAATGAGTCAATAAATATGAGTGGATACTATTTCAATAAATAGGAGAAATGCAAGGTACATGTACATGTAATTAAGGCCAACACATGCACAGTATATAAAATGGCATGTACAACACTAAATATATTGTCTAATAATAAGTCAATTACATCTTCCAACAAGCAGATGTCAAGCTTCATAAGGGGAAACAACTCTGGGAGGTTCATGGTAGTGATCTTCTTTTGACCCAAGGTGCCAGAGAGCTTCTGAAAAAAAATAATAGAGAAAATGTTAAAATTAAGTTTGTTTATTTGTTTGATTGGGGTTTTACGGCTTACTCAAGGTTATTTCACGTATATGACGGTGTGCCAGCCCAATCTGTGAAGGAAACCACCATAACGAAGCTGGCAACATGCAAGACGGGACAAAACATTAGATAACAAAACAGGACACCACAACAAATCAGCCTCCTGTGCCCTTAGCTCAGAGAACACCAGTGCACAGGAGGCTCCCACCCAACCACCAGCTTAAAATTAAGTAAGCTTGTAAGTACATAATTAAATATATAGTGTACATGCATGAACCAATACTGTAGGCTGGCTGTGTATGCCTTTCATTATCAACCTCTTTGAAAACACAATGTACATGTAGGCTACGACAACTGAGAGTTCGAAACGTTGCAAAGCCTTTGCGAATCTGGCCCCAGAAACTACATGTAGTTCGTGGTTAGAAGGATTCTGGAAGTACCTGTACATGCATAGAATAAACCACAAATCAAAGAAAGGGTGTCTCAAATCACTATTTTCACAAAATCATGGGTGTCCCATTTGATTTTTTCCCTATAAGGTTTTTTTCCTCAAAGACTCCTAGACGCCTCTCTGACTAACTGTCACCAATCCATGTCATGCATGTGTGCGTGTACATAAAAATCTGCTTTTTAAAATCAGAGAAACTCCGAACCAGGAAGTCAAACTCACCCCTTAAGGTGCATTCACACAGTGCGATTTGTTGCAACGACTTCAGGGAATTCCCCTAGTTTATCGGGTTTGATTGGTCGATATTTCTCTAAAAAAATCTAGGCCAATCAAAAGGCTTATAATTTGGGGAATCTCCTAATGTCGTTACTACAAATCGTATCATGAATATAAATGGACCTTTATATACATGTACTACACAATGTCAAAGTAATTGACTTCGTTAATCACTGGAATGAACGGTTGACAAAAGAAGCAATTGCAATCAATCATGTCAATAGAAAAGAACCCAAATTAAATCATGGGATTATAAAGGCGCCAAAGATCTTTTAGTATTTAAATGAATAGTGGTACATTTGTTATGGAGATCATGTCTAACCCCACACTTGTCTCTATACTAAGTGTGCAGTGAACCCTGACCAGATTTAGCTAATATTAAGATTGCTTGTATAAATATTAGAATTAAAGTAATTTCATTGGCTACAGTAATTCACTGTAAATACTGTGCTATATAAACTCTGCTGGTATTGTACTCTTTTTATATGTTTAACTGATGATGGCATAATAAAGACGAAATATATAATGTTTATCTACATGTATACCACCATGACTTGTTTCAAGTTAATTTTATAATATGTTCCTCTGGCATGTCTGGACTGATCTGTGGAACTACTGGTTAATTTTGTGACGGCTGCCCATCTGCCCATAATTACAAGGCATTATGTTTTATTTTAGAATCTTGTGTATCCTTACATCAATTAGTCCAAAATGATTGATTGATTGATTGATTGGTATTGAACACAATGCTCAATGGTATTTTACATGTACTTATATCATGGCAGTGTATTCCAACAGTAAACAGCGACTCTAACACAACCAAAACATGTGAAGTCACTTAAGTGTTATTGCTGTTAGAAATATAATCTTCCTCCAGTGCTAAGTATGACAGCATGAATATAATCGGGGAACATATGGCACTTAGCCCGAGGGCGAGTCCAAAATGTACAGATTTTTAAACGAAAATCACCACAAGGCTCAAGGTATATTATCGTTTTACACGAGCTCTCGTAGCATGGTTTACCTTTACTTCAACAAAAACTCTTCAGTTGTTAACTGTTGCCTTAAATTATGTTTGCATTGTCTTTGACCAACTAGTCCAGTCATTTGGCATTACATCACTTCATTGCATGTTAATACATGTTACATTTTCAGACCCGATCAATATTACAATGTATCTCTGATAATGTTTAAATCTGTTCCAGATTTGATTCAATGTGGTTCCAGATTTATTATTTGTACAATACATGCAGCATGCCATTTACATGGTTTGTTGATTGATTGATTGATTGATTGGTGTTTGGCGCCGTGCTGAAGGGTATTTCACTCAAATGACGTCACTGTATTCCAACAGTAGCTCTTAACACACAACCATAACATGTGTAGTCACTTTATTGCTTTTGCTGTTGGAAGATAATGTTCCTAAAGTGCTCATGATTAAAATCTGGTAACATACTGCCCTTAGCCAGAAGGCTATTACATTGTACATGCTATAATAAATATTGCAATATTGTCCAATACAATAATATACGCTTTTTATTAATGTAGAGAAAGAAATTTTGCTTGCCTCCACCTGGACTATACATACATGTACATGTACTTTGTATGTACAGCATCTACAGACAGTACTCTGTATACAAGTGCATGCAATACAAAATACATGTACATGTACATGTATAAAGATACATTGTAGTTTATATTTGAAAGTCTAAACTCACATCTTTTTAGTACTAAATATACTTTAGCGCATACAATGTAGCACCACAAGGTCCATTTTACAGTTCTCTGACTTATTGAGGACAGATTTTACTGTTAACACTGAACCCAAAAGGAAAAGATCTTATTCAGCATTAAGGGTGTTTCTCATGTGCATCTTACTTAAGGTTATTTACCGTAAAACTTCCTTGAGTTCGGACGTTGTTTTTTTTTTGTTTGATTGGGGTTTAATGTCGTACTCACTGGTATTTCATTTATATGACAACGGATTCTCCACTTCTTAAACTGCTCTACTCAATACGGCGGAAAACCGGGAGGAAACCTCGTAAAAACCGCCCCCGCGATTTCCGAAGTCACCTCGTGTGACTCCCTCATATACCTCAGGTCCACTGGGAGACTCGAACCTGTGCGGTACATCGAAGGAGGATCTGCAGTCAGACGCGCTAACCACTGAGCCACGGCGCGGGCCCGAGTTCGGACGGTAAAATAGGCTTTACCGGCAGGTGTTCTCTTACAGTGAGAGTTAAATTGGCTGCTGTTGTTGTTGTTGTAGTAATCTTTTGAGTAACTTGAGTAATAACCAAGATATGAGTGAGCTGTTTTATAAGATTGTCTTTAAGGCTGACAATCTGCAATTCATGGACTATCAACCCCATGCTGATTAATCCTCTTAGCCTGTACAAACAGTCATTACTCCACCCACTTTCGCGGCACTTAAGATAGTCTTACAGTTTGAGGTCAAATGCTCAGAGTAGGCGCAGTGGATTTTCGGACAGATACATGTAGAGGTTTAATTTGTCTTTTTTATTTACTCTGTCCGAAAGTTAGAGTGTCCGAAATCAAGGAAGTTTCACGGTAACTCACATGATGATATGCTTGCCCAATGGGTGTACACGTGTGTTACCGCACTGTCTGAACGACACTATATGTAGAAAAAAAGCACATAGAGTGCATTTAAAGGACGAAATTAGAACAACAAGTCAGCTTAAATTGTCAGATTTTTTCAGAGGCTGGTCGCTTAAAACTCAGTTCTTAATAACCCAGGGCCCATAATCATAAAGTTAAGAAATACTTTGCCAAATTTCAGTCTTCTATTTTCAATTGAAAAGTAATAAATGTGGAATTATTTAGCATCACAAAAAGTTAAGAAAAATTGTGATTATTTATTAAAACTGAGGTTTGAAATTTTGATATATTTTTTTTTAACTTTAAGAAATACTTTAGAAGCCTTATGAATACGGACACTGTTAGCTGAGTTTAAGTTACAATTGATTTCTATGAAATATTTGTTGTGTTGTGTAGAAAGTGACCGTGACAGTATATTACATGTACTGTAGATGTTTGGATACGACTCTCGGATATTGAACAGATTCTATTTTTTAAACCAGAATCTCTTCAGTATCAGAGATAGTTATCTCAAAATATAAAAATATATTTATAGTATGGCACAAACCAGTGCATCAACACTGGCTTTGGGCATGTTGGGTGAACAAAGTTTTGATCAGCCACAACCTGGCCAGGAAACCGGTCAAGACCTTCTTACCTCTATTTACAGTCCTCATTTGTAGCGGAACTTTTTCACACCATCATTGCCCAGATCCACGACATATACATGGTGATCCGGAGTCACTGCAAGGCCACTGGGGCGCTTTAATCTATCATCAAAACTGTCTATATTGAACAGAGACTTCCCACTCGAGTTATAAACCTGCACAAAACTTTTGCCCTTTTCAGTCCTAGAAGCTAAGATGTACCCATTGGCATCAACACAGATACCCCCATATTGCCCTTTAGAGGTAAGGGGAATTTGTCTCGAGAATTTTCCCTCCTTACTGAAAACCTGAATGCGATGGTCAGCCACCAGAATCTCGTCACACTTTCCCACGGTGACGGCGGATATCAGCTGAAACTGGCCCTCTTTATCACCCTTAGTGCCAAATGTTATTGATAATTTTCCGCAGCTGTCAAACACAAAGACTTTACTTGCACCATTGTCTGCAACGATATATTCGCCCCTGCTGTTCACAGCGACATCAATCGGCTCAACAAGACTGTCTGAGGTAAATTGCATCACTAAATTGCCATCCATATCGAACACATTTATGTATTTTGTTCTCCAGTTGACCACTGCTATGTTATCCTCGGGAGTAAGAGCCAGTCCTGTACAACTTTGACTCTCTAAACCCGCTGGACTCAAATGAGTGATATCCTGATTATTAGAAGCTATAAGTTTAATTCTATTATTGCCAGTATCCAAAACACACAAAGAGCCATTTCTGGTAAGAGCCACACGGACAGGCAGCATTAAATTCCCATCACCCATTCCCCGTGTCCCAAACTTCCAGACTGCGTTATTATGGTCCGAGATATCAATGGTGAAAGGACTGTCTTTGATTGGCCGCTGGAATATCTTAATTGACATGGTGACAGATCCTGCACTAGGAGGAACGTACGTGATCGTGTACGTACCATCCTCATTGTCCGTCACTTTGGTGTCAATATAATCCCCCTGTGCTGACTGGAGTCGTGTGGTAACAGGGTCGCCACCGGTTGTTCTATTGCTACCATGGTAATCTACAGTTGATACGATGACAGTTGACTGTAGGTGTGTGATGGCTTTTTTAATCTTTGCCGTTGAAAGCGCTGGGAATGATGTGCTCACTTTAACGCCTCCGAATCTAGATATGGCATTGAGAATGTCCCTGTAGGCAGAGTTATGCTTGTATTCATACGAGAGGAAAGAATTCTCCCTGGGTTCTGCCAGTGTACTGGTGGCATCAAGTTTCTCGTTGAGGTCACCGATCTTACGGGTGATATTCCGGACCTCAACCTGGTATTGTAAGCCATCACACTCACTCTGAACTTTCTCCTTCTCTGCCTGAATTAAATCTAGCTGCTCTCTTAGAGCAGTCTTCTTTTCTTCACGAATTTTCCTCACAAGTTGCAAACATTCGTGACGACGTTTCTCCATAACGCTTATGAGATCCTGAAATGACCTATTGATCATCTCTATTGCGCGCTCTACTGTCGTTTCCAGACGAGACAGCTCTGTGGAAACTGTGTCATATGCATTGTTCAAGTTTTTGGTGCATAAATGTGCCTTGTACAGGAGGATCTCTGACATGCGCTTGATTGCGATAGCGAAAGGGATGACTGTGTGTTCAGAGGCGCCACGCCCATTATGTTCCCCTCCTGTACACTGCACACAGAACACCCTATCACACGTCTCACAGAACAACAGCTCCTCCGATGTGTGATGGGAACATTTTGGGATAACTTCCCGTCGCTGTCTAGACATGAGATCCAGCAACTGATTCACCAAGAAACTTGGAGGAAATGAAATCACACCACCACGTGGGAATGCAATTGTTTCTCTACAAATAGGGCAACGAAAGGTCCCCGTATCATGCACTTGAGCCTCAGCGATTCGCTCCAAGCAGCTCCGACAGACGGTGTGCGAGCAGGGCAGTAGCTTAGGCGTGTGTTCGGCTCCATCATACATACACAGACATGTACCACACGTCAGAAAACTGTCATTAAAATCTTCATAGTTGATGGAAACAGTCTCCACCAATGTTGAACTCATCATATCTGAAACAAACAGAACAAAAATTCAAAACGGAGTCGAAGAGGCATGGCTGTTCTTAGTTTAGGTCGTAACTTTCTCATTTTCCAAAATAATTCAAGTTTATTCACACATACATGTACATGTATGATTCAAAGTTACATAGATATATATGTTGAAGACGCCAACTACAAAGACAACATCAATCAGTACAGGCTGATCTTTAGATTCTTAGATATCATGTAACCATAGCAATTATACTATAATTACACGTACATCGTAACATGCACGTATCCTCTTCGTGTGTTCGTAAAAAGAGATTCTTTGTTTTCTTTTCTTTATTGTTCATTTTGAACAAGAATGCATAAATGGCATAAATACATCATACTTTTGGTTCCAGGCATAACCCCTACTGAGCTTTCTTTCAAGATACAATCTGGTTCAGCCACACTAAAGTATACCCACATAGGTCAACACTTCATGACCATGCAAGGCTGTCTGTCTACACCCAAGTCGGCTGTATCATCACAAACATTTACATATTATATGTTTGTCATAATTTTGCCAAAGAGTTCTTGGATTTCTTGTACACATGCATTATGTTAAATTTTTTAGTGGAACTCCAGGCTTTTGGAACATATAACAAATGAATCTATATTAGTCCAGAAACGAACCTAGATTACTACAGAGCAATGTTACCAACTTACCGAGCAAGACACAGCAAAACCTAGACTTTAATGCACATGGAATTGGCAATCATAAGTATAGCCCTATTTGGGTTAAAACTAGGCTAATGTAATCAACATGCAGGTGTCTCCAGCAACAGAACAATACATGTACTTGTAGCTGTGGATTGTGTCTAACTGAATACATGGACTACTCTCTCATGACAGTTGAAGGTGAGGATGATACAGCTGTATGGCTCTATATGTACATGTATGTATATATGTTTGTTTGACATCTCAGGCTATTTATGTGCTAATAGGCTGGCAGGTTCAGGCAGAACCTATCATTGTTTCTTCATGTAAACAAACTTTATGAAGAGCAATAAACAGACAAGAAAATAGCTGTAGATCAATAGATTCTCATTGTTAGGTTACTACTCCATTCAACAAGGATGTGTATTTCAATGAATGTACTGAACACAGCTGGAGAACTTATTAACAATACAGTTGTTCACAAGGCCTCACAATTAAGTTCACCTCAGCTAGCTGGTCAATTCTAACATTATACACAGTTTGTTTACAAACAATGACACAAGTACATACGTCAGGTGAGCTACATGTAGTTCAAATGTCAAGTGATTGGCAGTGACAAATTAATAATATTAACAAAATTAATTATACATTCATATACCTTAAATCCTCAACAAATTCGACCTCTAATGGCACAAACTTTAAGTAATTTATTGAATGTTTAAGTGTGAATTTGGAACTAAAACTTACAATTTCTTGTAATTTAAAGTCTGAACTTCATAAAAATTTCAAAATTGCATGTCTACACTTTTTACTCTTTGCATAAAATGTGGTTTAATAAGTTGTAAAGGGGGTCGAATTTGTCAAGCATTTAGGTAGGGTATATGCATATTTACCCTAGGAAATATACTCAGATATACATGTACATTGTACATCATGTACAGTGTACATGCTACATGTATTCATCTAGGTGGTCAAAGGGTACATTTGTAACCCGATGATAAGGCCATTTAAAACATAATCTTTGTTTGCTGTAACCCTACTGACCCTTACATTTTCATTGTAAAAAAAATATGTCACTGGGCATTTTTTTTTTTTTTGGCAGATAAAAGTCTATAATTACTAAAATCTAACAAAATGTTAGTTTATAGTTTGTATATTTCAATTATGCAATTTCTCAGCAATTTTGAAAAACATGTACATGTTGTACAGAGTTTTGTGGACCTTAATTTGATTTGAAATATGAACACAAATATTAGATGCATGTGTTGTTCTGGTGAGTAATAAGGAAAAAAATCCAAAAAGAAGAAAAGGCTACCGACCCAACTTTTTAGAGACCAGTGACAGCAAATACACATTTTATGAATAGCCTACCGACACAACTTTTTAGAGACCTGTGACAGCAAACACACATTTTATGAATAGCCTACCGACACAACTTTTTAGAGACCTGTGACAGCAAATACACATTTTATGAATAGCCTACCGACACAACTTTTTAGAGACCTGTGAC
>JAVFBZ010144978.1:31011-42076 GCA_032466195.1 Katharina tunicata | reverse complement strand
AGTGTTAAAATACATTCATGGAGAAAAGGTGGGATTCAGTGTTAAAATACAGTCATGGAGAAAAGGTGGGATTCAGTATTAAAATACAGTCATGGAGAAAAGGGGGATTCAGTCTTAAAATACATTCATGGAGAAAAGGTGGGATTCAGACGGGACAAATGAGTGACTTTGTAACCCTCACTTTTGCCCCATATTTATATTCATTATAAGTGTACCTTTGTTTCATATTTGTTGTGCTTGCAGTGGTCCATTAAGTGCTCATATATTAGCTGGAGAGAATGCCATTGGTGATTGGAGGAAGCTGATGGGACCAACAAAAGTCTTAAAGTAAGAGATTTTGTATCCCTTTGGATCCAATGCTTAATTTCAAGTTTGTTTATGGAGAAAAGTCTTAACCCCTAGAAATGAGAGACAACCCATGTTAAGTTTCTATCTTTTGAATTTAATAAGCAATCATTTGTAGATGGCTCAGATAGATTTTTAAGCCTTAATATAAAAACTAAATATGTGGGTTTTTTCTCATTATTTCTTAGAGCTGTAACTTTAGTATATTATATTGAAACATTCAAAATGAATAGTCAAACTTTCTCTGAGTTATATATGTATGGACCATTGACTATTCTTGCTACAATTCTGTTCCCAATATAATTTGTTTTGTGGTTTATAATTTTTACAGGACTATACATGAGGTTCCCCTGAGTATACGAGGAAGATTTGGTCTAACGGACACCAGGAACTGCACACATGGTTCAGGTATTAATCTGTCTTTTATGGCTGGCCAAGTGGTTGGAGGAAGCTTTCTGTGCCCTGGTGCTCTCTGAACCAAGGGGTATCAGGAAGCCGATTTTTCTGCGGAGTCCCAAGTTTGACTCCTGTCCTTGTCCTGTGGTATCTTAACCTGTTGCCAGGTGTCTTGAGGGCGTTTCTATTATCCATTGGGATGGCACACTGTCATGCGAGTAATATAACCTTACGTAGGGCGTTAACCCCAAACAGTCAATCAGTTGTAAGGTTGTTGACCTTTAACCCTGTGAACTGGCATGCTGTTAAATGAGTTAAATAACGGGAAGTATGGTGTTACACTGTCCTCAAACAAACAAATAAACCGCTGTCTTATCAGAATATTTGTGTTGTCGTTTTATGATAAAATTTAAATAAAGAACAAAAATGTCATTTATATTTGATGGTTTAGATTACAAAAAAAGATAATATCCTAGAGCCTATTTTACTAGCTGGTTTGAGTTGAAATTTTTGTATTGTTATAATCAAATATTAATATGTTGCTTATTTGAATTTTTAACATTAAATATTTTAATAAAAAAGGTGGTTGGTTTGGGTGGGAGCCACCTGTTCCATTGTGCTCTCTGAGCTTATGGGCGTCATGAAACTGATTTGTTGAAGAGTCCTGTTTTTCATCCTTCTATGTTGCTGGCGGTTGGTGGGTGAGAGCCTCCTGGGCCCTGGTGCTCTCTAAGCTACGGGACACAGGATGTTGATTTGTTGTGGTGTACTGTTTTGTTAATGTTTTGTAAATGTTTTGTCCTGTCTTGCATGTTTCCAGTGTCATTTCCTTCACTGATTGGGCTGGCACGCCGTCATATAAGTTAAATTACCTCGAGTACGGCATAAAATCACAATCAAAGAAACAATCTATGTTGCCGGCGCCGCTTAGGGTGGTTTCCTTCATCCATTATGCTGGCACACCTTCATACAGGTGAAGTACGGCGTAAAACCCCTACCATTCACTAATCCTGTCACATTATTACGCAATACCTGTTTATTACGCCACCTGATTATCTATCTATTTACAGATTCTCCAGAATCCGCTTCTAAAGAAATAAATTTTTTCTTCCCTGAGTTTGATGAAGAGGACTGGTTTAGTAAAGAAGAACGTTTTTTCAGAGAAGGGAATGTGAAATATGATACACAAGGAAATGTTCATGTGGTCGAGAGATGACAGCAGTACTCTTATGCCTTCCCTTTCTGTCCCTGTGTGCTTTAACTGTAAGGGCTGTACAGCTAAAGTACATTTATGCTGTCAGTAGAACCAGAGGAATACTTTCAAAAGACATTGTAATTGTTCTGGATAGTTTTTAATGTGTTACATGGGTGGACTTTCAAATAGATACAGGTTTACTTAGTCAAATTGTTTCACATTACCAAAACTATTATTAAATTACATCTTTGCCAATGCATTATGTGATATAGATGAGGCAATTTGTGGTCACGACTTTAGGGACTTTCCCAAGTTAGTAGCCTTTCGATTAGTCAAGATTTTTTTGGACCAATATCGCCTTATCAAAGCACTACATCAAAGAGGAACTCTCTGAACTTCTTACTACAAATTGCGGTTTTTGGCTGGAAGTTCTGAATTTGTTATGTTGGAATTCACAGCTGCATATAATTGAAATAACATTTGGGCATGGCCCTTAACACCAATCAATTAATGCAATGAGAAAACAGTCTTCCCCCCCTCCCCAATTTAATATTTTGAATGACCTTTCTCTATGATTTTTTTCTATTTTGTACTAAAAAATGGCCTTAATTTTCATGTGAAATTAGCAAAAAAAAGCGCCTCACTGTCGCTCAGAAGCCTATTAATTTAAACCATCAATTCATCTCCTGTTATATATAGATTTTAATTAAACATTATTTTGAAAAATATACATATTATGTAAATGCAAATAGCCATATTACACCGATACAGAATAGTCATTGTTTAATAAGTTTTTTCATCTATTTTGCAAAATGAAAGGTTTATGTATTTCTTTCTTTATATATTATTAACGTACCAGTGAAATATTTGATAGATATGTATTAGGAGGCTTTATAGCTTCCATGTAAACTGTTTTTATATTAATGCTATCATTAAACTATATAAATACTATGTTATGGAATTTTTTCTGAGGCGGCTCAGTTGGTTGGTCGTAGATTGTCGAGTTCCCTTCCATGTACCCGGATTAGGTTCAAATCATCCTAAGGGAAGTTTTCTGGTTTGCGCATGCAGATCGCTGGGTAGTTTTCCTGCGTACACCGGCCACCTAAACTCTTAATGTAAGTGAAAGTCGCTTCACTATGTTGTTAAACACCAATTAAATCAAAAAAAATTCTGACGTTTGCTTAAAATGCGTGTGGCTTATTCCTGCTGACTTGATTTAAGAATGCCACAATCGTTGAATGATAGGCCTATACGAAAAAGTCTGTTAATATTTTTACGGGAGTTCACTCCCCTTGATAACTTTTTCAAAGGCTAAGACATTCTTCTTACAGTGTTTTAGAATTGTATAAGGAATTAACGCAAAACTGAATGCTCAGAAGAATTCTACAACTTCTGAAGGATTTTTAAAAGCTTATCATTTCTTGGAGCCAGTTGGGGGCTACAAAAATACCCTGCATGGGCGGACGTTTGTTCCTCAGCTGTTGACTTGTGCAAACGAGGGCCCATCTATTTTAGTTAGCCTTCCGACAGACAGCTGGGAGCCTGGGATGTTATTATTGACACCACAGCGGTATACATTTTGGCGTGAAAAAAGTTGCAGTCCACTTACCTTTCAAAAATAATATGGTCTGTTTACGAATGACGGTCATTGTTCATGTTGTCAATACGAATGTAACATCTAAGATAGATTTGCTAATTTGGATAAATCGGATAATCATTTATGGGTGGTTGGGCTAGGCTGTGGAGCCCCCTGTCCCTGGTGCGCCAAGGAGTAGTTGTTTCGTCCTTTGAATGCCCTATTTGATCTTGTTTGTCGTCTCAGTCTTTGCAGGAGGGTGTTTTTTCCGTATACGTGTATTGGCACAATGTTATATGACTGAAATAAGACTTGAATTGGACATTTAACCCCAATCCATCAGACAACCGTTTTCTGGACCTTCGTGGCGTTCCCCTCACTAATTATAAGGTGAAAAATCCAGTTTGCCTTCCACTTCGCTTGTACATATATCAATCAGTAGGTGGTATTAATTCGCCT
The DNA here is from genome assembly GCA_032466195.1 of Katharina tunicata. Classification (NCBI taxonomy): domain Eukaryota; kingdom Metazoa; phylum Mollusca; class Polyplacophora; order Chitonida; family Mopaliidae; genus Katharina; species Katharina tunicata. Next base: position 38,102 of record JAVFBZ010144978.1, on the reverse strand, counting down.
CTGAATTGTTATTTATTAAATTGTCAAACTAACACTGGTGGTTGGGTGGGATCCTCTTGTGCTCTCTGAACTGAAGGGACATCAGGAAGCCGATATGTTGTGGTGTTCTGGTTTCTCCCTGTAGGGTCCTGGGGTGGGTTGCCAGTGTCGTTTAGTCTGTTTTTTTCACCCACTGGGCTGGCGAACCGTCATGTGTGTGAAATAACCTTAAGTACGGCGTAAAACCCCGATCAAGCAATCAAATCAAACATATTGTTCAATCGCGGAGTACAATTATACAAATATTATGGTTTTATGCTTGTTAATATGGTCTCATGATCTTACCATCTTAAAAATCCACATTTTGTGCACTGTGACAATTGCAATTTCCCATCAAATCACCTGCTTACGCTGATGATAGACCTACCTATTTTACAAGCCAATCCTAACCTTCACCAATCCACGTATTATTAGTATGTATTTTAGGAGATGTGTTTAGGTAAGTCGCTCAACGCTTCCATGTCGGATTCTTTACTAGTCTGCTCTCATGCACTTAATTGCCCCCATGTGCAGCAGAAAAAGTGTAGTCGTTTGTATCGAAATGTCTGACAGCACACCATCTGGCCACACATATTTTTCTGTGTTCTGTTTCAAATACCTCGGTTGCTGTCTGTCAGTAACCATTGCAGTCAATTATAGTTCCACTCAAGTCCGTCTGGCATTGCAAAAATATTGCAATGCCCACATTGCAAACTAGTGGGTTAAGCATACTCAGTAACTATAGAAACAAACTTGTAGGTAGGTCTATAGCTCAACTACAGCTGTTTGGTCAAATATGCACTTTTACCGTCCGTCGTCCACCGAAACCAAGACGGACGAAGTTATCTTGAAAATGAACTGTATAGGTTTGTTTGATTAGGGTTTTACACCCTAGTGATATAGGGCGGATTGTCAGTTAAGTGGGCGGAAGAAACCATACTCAACGACAGTGACAATTAAGGTCTTGCTGGACCCCTAGGTCGATTTTGAGTGAAATGTTTTTTCAAAGCCTATTATGACAACGAATATCAATCAGAAGCATATATATCTATATATTTTTGAAAAGCTTAGATTCCCAGAATTATAAATATGTAAATGTTTTGAAGATCGAATTATTTTTTCAAAATTTATTACAAATTGATTACACGTCGACAGAGAAAAATAGTGCATTTTTCGAGGCCTATTTCTCGGAGTCCAATATCTATATCACCAAATAAATTAGTTTATGTAATAGAAGAGACCTTGAACCAAAACACGGTGCCTCGTTTTTTTAATTTTTGATTAGAACAATCTCAGTGGAAGTTTTCGTCTATACAACCTTAGCAAAGCTTAACAAAACGCAAAAAAAATCTTTCAGAGCATATTTTTAAAAATGTAGGACAACCTTATAAAATCTTAAAATTAAAAAAATTCGTCCAAGGGGTCCAGCAAGACCTTAACACAGTTGACATTGAATGGGCGCCACAACAAACGGGCTCAGAGAGCACCAGGGCACATAAAGCTTTCCGTGTGTTGTGGTCTATGGCTACAATGATGGCATTTTTCTAAAAACAATCTTCGACACAATACAGTATGACCAGTTGGCTCGAAGATGATATTTCATTATTTATTTTTTCGTATATATATTTATTTTTTGCAAACTTTGCAAAAAGCATTTATGTCGGGAACTCTGTTTCAGTTTTGCATGAAGTTGTGTTCCATAAGATAATTGTGAGACACTATACAACATTTAAGATGTTATGCCGTATAGATAAGCAAGTTAAATTGAAATTTTAGCAATTCTCTAGAATGTTGAAGCTGGTGTTTGAAGACTCCTGTTCACCGCGATATATATTTTTTGTACAAATGTAGCGAAAGACAACTTTGCTTGCCTCCGCCGGAGTTCGAACTCGGGTCTCCGGGTAACAGGGCCAACGCTCTAACCGACTGGGCTACAGAGGCTCACGGTAGAACTAGCGAAATATACAAAGTGGTGATGGCATAATTTCTGCAATACGACCATAGCTGAACAATCGTGTTTGTCATATAGCACTATTGGCAGGCATTAAAACCAGCAATGCGTCTAGACGTCTTTTTTGGCGTTTTTTTCTCTCCAATAAAACGGCATTATAAGACGGCCTAAAAGTATTCAGAAGTAAATAATGTACCCAAAGTTTAGAAATGAACTGACGAAATGCGAACTAGATAGAGTTAATTGACTTCCAGAAATTACTTTTTAACAAAAAACCTAAAAAATTGTTTTCTTCAGCTGGTATAATTATTGCAAATCTGTGGCCCTGGACCAAACCCAAACCATGACAAATTTCTTCACAATTTATCCAGAGATTTCCACATCATGCAAATTGATTCCAAACTAATGTAAGATTATTTTCAGAACTGACCACGATTCGGGAATTGCCAAATTTTACTGACATATGACGATTGAGTTTGTTTGGGCTCAGCTAATAAGACAATAAAGAGATCTTGCATGCTAATTATTTCAGAAAGAAACTCATTATATCCAACTTGCTTGTTTTAAAAGACTACCGTGTAAAAATACTCCATGCAACACCCCAAAGTTTATCTACGAACGCAATTTCTATCTCTAGTCATCAGACATGAACATTGAATATAGATATGTTTAATGCATAAGAACAAACAAATAACGAAAACAGATTTCACACAAGAAACAAACAACGAAGAAAAGTCTCAGAGTGAACCAAATTTGCAAAACAAATCAGTGCTTAATCGCGCGTAAAGGGTGATCAATAAATTTGACCTCATATTGGAATCACCCGTAAGCCTATACCGTGATAATCGGTTTAGTTTTGAAAAGTTTTCATCCTTTGAGTCCGTTTAGCAAAATCAATTCCTTATTTATATATATATAAGGATGTAATTGTTTTTTAACGTTGTAGTCAAGGGCATTTTTATTTATCTGACAACCTTGCGTTGCCACTATATGTTGGAAAAAAGTGGGAAGCTTAAGACATCTCTTAAAAACCACCCTGCGATCTCCACATGCCCGGGAAACTTCCCTTCCAAAGTCGATTGGAGTTTCTATACCGGTACAGTGAACCAGGTGCGGCCACCATGATTAGGGGCAAATTTAATCATGCAAATTGAGTCACAGACACCCTTAAACGTATCGTCTTTTATCCATGCCAAGATTTATTAACCGTTCATAAACACAAGTTCTGCGTGTCGACTGTCAAAAATTATACGCTGGACAGTACTATCTTGTTCTCAATATTCTCATCAAGCATATTAGCTTCTTCTTCGACATTTCGTTTCCTTAGCGGATATTATCCTTCATCACATTTCCTTAAAGACTCTGGGTCCTCTCCACACTTTAATACGGGGACCTACTTATACAGTTTAACCACTGAAGGCTACCCGCAGAATAATAAGGACTCGCTAAGCCCACATAACACATGATACCCTGTGACCGCTTTTGTTGTACTGTTAGGTCTACCGTAAGTATCTTTTCAGTTCTGAGCCGTCTTTAGCTCCTTTTGTAACCGATTATCATGTATATTCTTTGCTGCGTCTTTTCTCTGATATTCGAGGACATATTGAGGGCGGACGTCGTGCGATTCTCATGGACGAAGTTCTATTTCTGAATTCTAGCTCAGTGTCTGAGCTTAGCAGCGAGTGACTGGTGGCGTTGAGTGACATTGGACTTCGGCTCTCTTCAAGCGACATCGAACTGCCGTCCAAACTGCTCATATCCGACGTAGATCCGTAAATTTCTAGCCAGCACCGTAACTGAAGGATCCGGGACCGAAGGCCAATGAACTGGCTGGTCAATGTCTTGTCCTGTTCTCTCATCAGCAACTGTAATTAGAGAAAACAATTGAATGGTTAGAATATGAAGAAATAAAGTTATATAAATACCATAACTTCGAGAAAGTCAGATATTTGAAAGTATATTGATTTCTTATTAAAATACTAACATGCATTTCTTTGAACTCTAATACTTGTCATAAAATCTGAAAGTACGTGCTATGTGTGGCCGCCCTATGTGGCCAAAAATACCAAAATCCAACTGCCGCAATCACTCGTAAGATAAAAACCACCCGACTACCGCAATTCACTCGTAAAAGGCAACCACCCGACTGTCGCAATTCACTCGTAAGAGTAAACTACCCGACTGTCGCAATTCACTCGTAAGAGTAAACTACCCGACTTCCGCTATTCACTCGTAAGATGAAACTACCGGACTACCGCAATTCACTCGCAAGAGCAAACTACCGGACTACCGCAATACACTCGTAAGAGTAAACTACCCGACTCCCGCTATTCATTCGTAAGAGAAAACTACCTGACTGTCGCAACTCACTGGTAAGAGTAAACTACCTGACTACCGCAATTCACTCTTAAGATGAAACTACCCGACTTCCGCTATTCACTCGTAAGATGAAACTACCCGACTGTCGCAATTCACTCGTTAGAGCAAACTACCTGACGACCGCAACTCACTCGTCAGAGTAAACTATACCCGACTCCCGCTATTCACTCGTAAGAGGAAATTACCCGACTGTCACAATTCACTCGTAAGCGTAAACTACCTGACTACTGCAATTCACTCGTAAGGGTAAACTACCTGACTACCGCAATTCAGTCGTAAGAGCAAACTACCCGACTGTCGCAATACACCCGTAAGAGTAAACTACCTGACTACCGCAATTCACTCCTAAGAGGAAACCACCCAACTGTCGCAATTCACTCGTAAGAGTAAACTACCCGACTCCCACTATTCACTCGTAAGAGGAAACCACTGGACCGTCGCAATTCCCTCGTAAGAGTAAACTACCCGACTCCTGCTATTCATTAGTAAGAGGAAACTACCTGACTACCGCAATTCACTCGTAAGAGTAAACTACCCGACTCCCGCTATTCACTCATAAGAGGAAACTACCCGACTGTCGCAATTCACTCGTAAGAGCATACTACCGGACTACCGCAATACACTCATAAGAGTAAACTATCCGACTCCCGCTATTCATTCGTAAGAGGAAACTACCTGACTGTCGCAATTCACTCGTAAGAGTAAACTACCTGACTACCGCAACTCACTCGTCAGAGTAAACTATACCCGACTCCCGCTATTCACTCGTAAGAGGAAACTACCCGACTGTCGCAATTCACTCGTAAGAGTAAACTACCTGACTACCGCAATTCACTCGTAAGATTTAACTACCTGACTACCGCAATTCAGGCGTAAGAGCAAACTACCCAACTGTCACAATTCACTCGTAAGAGTAAACTACCTGACTACCGCAATTCACTCGTAAGCGTAAACTACCAGACTCCCGCTATTTACTCGTAAGAGCAAACTACCCGACTGTCACAATTCACTCGTAAGAGTAAACTACCTGACTACCGCAATTCACTCGTAAGAGTAAACTACCTGACTACCGCAATTCAGTCGTAAGAGCAAACTACCCGACTGTCACAATTCACTCCAAAGAGGAAACCACCCAACTGTCGCAATTCACTCGTAAGAGTAAACTACCTGACTACCACAATTCACTCGTAAGAGTAAACTACCTGACTACCGCAATTCACTCGTAAGCGTAAACTACCTGACTTCCGCAATTCACTCCAAAGAGGAAACCACCCAACTGTCGCAATTCACTCGTAAGAGTAAACTACCTGAATACCGCAATTCACTCGTAAGAGTAAACTACCCGACTCCCACTATTCACTCGTAAGAGGAAACCACTGGACTGTCGCAATTCCCTCGTTAGAGTAAACTACCTGACTCCCGCTATTCATTAGTGAGAGGAAACTACTTGACTACCGCAATTCACTCGTAAGAGTAAACTACCCGACTCCCGCTATTCATTCGTAAGAGGAAACTACCCGACTGTCGCAATTCACTCGTAAGAGTAAACTACCCGACTCCCGCTATTCATTAGTAAGAGGAAACTACCTGACTACCGCAATTCACTCGTAAGAGTAAACTATCCGACTACCGCAATTCACTCGTAAGAGGAAACCACCCAACTGTCGCAATTCACTCGTAAGAGCAAACCACCCGACTGTCACAATTCATTCGTAAGAGCAAACTATCCGACTGTCGCAATTCACTCGTAAGAGGAAACTACCCGACTACCGCAATTCACTCGTAAGAGGAAACCACCGGACTGTCGCAGTTCACTCGTAAGAACAAACCACCCGACTGTCACAATTCACTCATAAGAGCAAACTACCCGACTACCGCAATTCACTCGTAAGAGGAAACCACCGGACTGTCCAAATTCACTCGTAAGAGCAAACTACCCGACTGTCACTAGATAGAGAAAACATAAAGAGTCTTCCGAGAGAACCCGATTAGGATTTGATAATATAGTCGATGTGCGACTTTTGCATGCATGAAAAATATTGATATTAAAATTACTTAAGAGATAGAGATTTGACGCTGTACCGGTCGGTGCTTACGCTTACTTCGTTAACTTAACGACGTGGCACTCCATGCTGTGTGCGAAAGAAAGAAAAAAAAGCCCCCCTTTTGGCGTCATTCACAACAAACGATAAAAAGAAAAAAAATAAGGACATAACACGTACAGTTATGGAATTAACACCACAAAGTTTGCAATTTAACTTAATTAAATAGCACAACAATACATAAACTGTATTTTTTATCCTAGGCGCACATGATGAGGGTAGTTTCCTGTATAAAACTTCGCACAAAAAGGGCGTCGTTTGCGAAGAAAATGTTCGCACGAAATCTTATGACAATACCACCATGCAGGGCACATAAACTCTAGCCAGCCACATGTCATTGCCGATGATAAGTAAGTATACGTGCACAATGTAACTGTTGTTCCACGAATATTGATATTATCATAGTTTGTAGTACAACTCCGTATTTCCAAAAGGGTTATGGTTACAAATTATAGACCAATTTCCGGTAGTTCAAAAGTGTATTGAGTCCAAACCATTGTTGTATGATACCACGTCACGTTATAGTTTCTTTGTTACGCTGTCGATTTAAGTCTGGCCAAAACCCAGGCCAAAACATGGAGCCTCACCGTGATGGGTCGTGTTTTATGAGTTTCTCTTACAGTCGAAAAATATATAGGCTT
>JAVFBZ010144978.1:18707-29203 GCA_032466195.1 Katharina tunicata | reverse complement strand
TCTAACTATCCCTTTCCAGCAACTTTATTCATTTTGGATGTGAGAAATTAAAATCGTTTGTACATATGTGAAAAAAAGAATATTTTACATATGTAAAATTCTAGTAGTATCATATGTGTAGAATAATTATTTTAATTCACATATGTGAGAAAGAATTTTACATATGTGAAAAAATATTTTACATATGTTAAAAATAATGTGAAATTGAGGTTTATTTTACATATGTGAAATAAACAGAAAAGAGGTCAAACGGTTTGCCGTTGGTTATGTTTATCCCTTTTTATATTTTAATCAAAAAATTATGCTCTCCATTCCAAATTCTATTTAAAAATGTGTAAATACATTATCTAAACCATCGCTGGTTTCATTTGAGTAGGCCCTATTTAGGCAAAAGCAATTTACATCTGATAAATTGATTTTGTGGCACATTATTCAAAATAACAATCGATATTTATTTTTTTTAAATAGGCGCGAGAAAGAAGCAGACAAAAGCATCAGTATAAAGACAATTGGTGAAGCAGAAAAAACCGAACGGTCTGTCAATATAAAACATTCGCCCATTTCGCCCTGTCCATTGTGTGGTGTATGTTTTTAATTAGATGATGTTCTGGAGCGAGTTGTATTAAAATCTTACCATGGATTGTCACGAACAGCAGATAACTGAATTCATATTTCATTAAATCTAACGAAGAAACACGCTTTCTTTTCTTTTATTAAACTCGGACAGTCGGACCATTATCAATCACGGAATGTGACCTAGCAACACTTCTTAGTCGGATCTTCTGCTAAATTCTCCGTGTTGTGATCAAGAATATAATATTAATAAAACTGAAGAAAAAAAAAAGGTTTGGCAGTCACATCTTTGAAATATTTTGAGATGATTTATGGGGATTTTTTTGTCCCCAGTTTAAAAATAATCCGATGAATTTTATAGCCATGTATAGCTGCTCACAAGTTAACGACACTAACTCATTTAGGCTATAGCTATACGGTCATTTGATAGTTTAAGTTGCTGCAGCTTTCTCTTGGGCGGTATAGGCCTATTTTACTTTCAACTCCCCTTAACTCGGGGGCTTCTAGAGAAGATATGTTTGAACTAGTAGTTTTAAACCTAGTATAGATCATGCTTAGAGATATGCATATTATACCATGGATAAAAATATAGCGTTGAAGTATTCGCATCTGACCTCATATTTTAAAAAATAAACCACACTGTCACAGAAATACGTGGTTGAGTTAATTAAAAAGTGATCCATCATCTGATGTTCCAGGTAAACCATAACAAGGCACGTGTTTCACGGATAATAATATGAATGTGTTATGGACAACAGTTACATTGTAACTTCGAAAGAAAATAATAAATATTATATCTACTTATTCATAATATAATGAGAGAGTATTTTATAACACACGACACAAAATAGTACAGCAACCGTATACACAATTATGTTGAAGGTTTTAGTTCAATAGGGCTTCTCTTCTATAAGTATCACTATGTGAACTCATGAAGATAACATCAGATTTATAAAATAAATGGACCAAGTTTTGTTAAACAAAAGAAGGCTTTATGTTTATTTATTTGCATGGTGATTACCGTAACAATAAATAGGGAATTTAAATAATATGGCCAAGTTGTGTATACGGTGTCTGTAGAAGTCCAGAAAGTTTGTTTGTTTGTTTGTTTGATTTGGGGTTTTACGCAGTATACTCAAGGTTATTTCACTTGTATGACGGCGTGCCAGCCGAATCGGTTAAGGAAACCACCAAAGACGGCGCTGGTAACATAGAAAATGTCACAATACACTTACAGGACGAAGAACAGGACACACGAACAGATCGGCTTCCTGATGCCGCTTAGCTCAGAGAGCACCAGGACACCAGGAGGCTCCCACTCAACCACCCGTCAAAGCCAGGAACTAACCACATCCAAACAACACTGTGAACTCCGTGTCCACCGACAACAACCATCCTATAACATAACTCAATACGCTGTTCTTCTAAAGGCCCAATACGTTATAAGCGAGCCATTGTCTCTATAACTGGCTCGCTTCTGTATATAATACCACACGCGAGAATAACACTGTCGTGGTACAATCAAGGAGTGTTTAAGCTTATTATAATCACCTTAACAAAAACTAACAATACTGCCAGTTAAGAACACGTCTTATCACTCCCTCGACATATGTACCAGAGGTCGTGCTGGACATACTAATCCAACTAGATTTGTTAGCTAGGATGTCTACACATACAAGTCGATATATCGGACAATCGCAAAAGTTCCTTGACCCAAAGTTGATTATTGGTATCGGCAGTTTTACTTATTCATCGTCAACTACCGCAACGATCGTTTCTTTTAAGTATTTTTAATTTTGATTGACCATTGGTGACTGTAATTTATAAACTACAGCTTGTTGTATTAAAAGCGGCTTTCATAATACTATTGATTTATGAAAATGGAGGCATAATCAATATAAACTCTAATAAGCACCCCATTTATGCAGTGATCTATGAAAATACCATAAACCGTATCTCGACAAAATGAGAGAATTCATGATTCACTAAACGTTCATTGTGGTTGTGTCCAGTATCCGAGATCGAATCCCAGTGGAGGTAAGCGAAATTGTATTTTTCTACATTTACACAAAAATATATAAACATGACTTTCACCAGAAATAAAGATGAAGTCAAAAGCTATAAACGGTTCAACCTGCGTTAGAAGTATGGTAAGAATCGGCAAAAATTCTTCAAACATAGACAGAACTTTCTTAAGATACATAGTTCTTGGTGAAGAGGTTGGGTTAAAAGGGCCATAAGAGAGTCTAGTCTTCTTTTTAATGTATATAATCCTCGACTCGAGTTCTTATCTACCAGAGTCAGTCTAGTAAAAACGAAGGATATGTTGGAATGTCCCCAATAAGATTTTCGGCTGAGGTAATCAATCTCCATTAATGTGAATATTGTACTAACTTGCTTCCGAGACATGTCCCAAAGATTTATCAATGTCATTGGTGCTTTTTATTGCATTCTTGTTAAGTAAATATAACACAAAAACGATCAATCAGTATACATCTCAATAAGAAGTATCGTTGTTATAAGGATTGATTTAAGGCATAGGTATTTTGGCCATATTATTAACCTTAATTGCCTTTTCCATGTAATATATTCTAACATGTCCCTCTTAAACGTTACTAGAAGACAAACGTATATATAGTTCAGTCGGTTACAGAACTTTTCCTCATAGCGAGAGTCCCAGGCTCGAATCCCGGTCGAGGCAAGCACAATGTGGTTCGCTACAGTTACACAAATATATATATACAATGGACGGGTTAGTGAACAGTGGTGACTAGCCGACAATAACACCATGAAACTGAAAGTTCTCTGCATATAGATTTTGACACCTAAATATAATCTCAAATCGAATTGGCTTGATGGGACATACCGTCGAATCCAGTTGGATGCAATTGGAAATAAGTGGGTGTCTGAGTGTGTCACGTGATGTAAACAACAATCGTGTGCCCTGTAAACATGGCTGGCATTACAAGCTAAGTACAATTATAAATTAAAGCCGATGTAAATCCCATTTTTATGGAAGTCGAAAGAGGCCATCTCGTTATCTCGATCGTCCTCCCAAATAGACGGAACTTCTGAGAACGGTTATATGCATGGAATCTAGCATTGTTAACTACAACTATAAAACGCGTTCTAAGAAACTAAATATAAATAAATTCAAACTTATATATATGTTTTTTATTGTTTGTTTAGTTTTATTTTGGTTTCTTGCTTGGGCCTTATAACACCGTACTGACAATTCCTTCCTTTCACTGCCCAATTGTTGAATTGGTACCTCGATCAACTTAATATAGTCAGTACTGTAACTGGAAATAATCAAACCGGATAATGACCTCATTATTTATAACAATTTGTTTGAAACACCTTTAGAACCCTAACAACTCAGTATAATACCTATAGGCTCAGACGTAAACACACGCGCCATATTTGTTTATAGATGACAACACTTAAATATGACCACCTATGCTATATATTTTATGTCGTTTTATCTTTACATAATTTATATCCTTAAATTCTACATTGACAAGTTTTTTTCATGTACGTTTGTCTTCGTCTTTCCCTCATACAAAGGACGATGACATGTGATGGATTTATGAGCGGACACTTAGTATAATCCCCTTTATGTTGTAAAAGCTTGTGGAATCTGATAACCTTGTTGCAGGAGATATAGACAAGGGACGTCTTTTGAACTACGTACATATATAGGGGTCCAAAGTTTAAATCTCTTTTGCCTATTTTTATTTTTAATTAAACAACTCGATAAGTTAGATAGTGTTCATATCAGTCCAATCGGTGAATGAAATCACTCCGAAAGACGCTGGCAACATAGGATACATCCCAATACATTAACAGGACAAAAAACATAACAAATTGATTTCCCGATGCCTCTTAGTTCAGAGAGCATCAACGCAAGGGAAGCTCTCGCCAACCACCTGTCAGCATGACAAATCAGCTTCCTGATGCCACTTAGCTCAGAGAGGGCACCACTCAACTGCTGGCTGCGATAAAGAGTGAGCGTTATCTACAACAGCCCTAGCCATATTTCAAAGCAAAAATACTTAAATTTAAATAGTTTAGTAGAAAATTTGTAAACTGCTAATGATGTTTTATCAACAAAGCTTAAATATTGCGAGTTACTTTTTTAAAAACCAGGATTAGCTTTTACTTTTGTAACCGAAGCATTCATGAACACATATCCTTACTATGACAGCGGTACACTTTATGTTGAAAAAATATATGCTGAAATATTAACTGAATTCACAGACTGATAGTCACATATTTAGAGAATTTAAGCAGTCGTGTCCCTATTTTTCAGATTGAATTACATTTAAGGACAGGTTACCCCATACCACATATCGCCTTTAGAGAAACATTTGTGAAAAGCGTAATATAACCATTGTGATATAACCATGCATGGATGGGTATAGGCCTACTAACCGATCTGAGGCTACGGAGACTGGTGCTGTTGAATTTATGGTAACACATAGGATTTGTATACGCGAATCTAATGCCTAAATATTTCTTCTTTTGCATGTTGGCTGTAGTTGAAATAAAATAAATTAATTTCACACTTAGGCCTATCAGCGAATATGTCACTATGTTGCAACGAACATCGAAGAAAGGTTAGACAAGTGTTGTCTCAAAACATTTTTTTTTTCTCTAGTATCGCAATACTGTCACAAAGTTTGGCTATTTTCAATAAATTTCTGATCTTAATGCAACTATAAATAATAAATAGGCTTGAAAAAGAAGTTGCTATCCATAATAAATTGTTTTCTACTTACTCTGTACCAGATTCTAAATGCTACTCAAGGACCACTATAAATACGTATTACAGAAATATCCATTATATATCGTACATGTATACATGGTATACTTACGATGTAAATAACATTTCTTTAATATACATGGTTTTAATTGTTTTATTATCTACTAATATGGCCCGAGGTCTATATTTAGTTTTATTCGTTTTATACTAGATGATTATATCATATTTTCTGATCGTTCATTGGTTGATATGTATCACGAGACCAACAAAAGTGATATAGACCTCGGCCTGTGGCCTGATCTATATATCAACTTCTGTGGGCCTATTACTCTGTGTATACGGTTAAGGCGATCAAAATATCATAATTATATAATGCAGATTGACTTATTTATATAGAGTAAGAAATTATACATGTTTGATACAACTCGAAGCTGAGAACGAGGTGACATTTGGTGATTGGTCGAAATAAAACGAGCGGCCGACATGAATATCCATCGGACCTCGATATGTATAAAAGGATAATATTTGTGGATATAAATGTTTAATAACAGCTAAATTTCAGCTTCCTTAAAAAATAATTGTGTAAGCTCCCATATACTATGAATCTATGATGTTAAAGTGGTTGTATTTCTCAATCTTTGACGTTAAATGCTACTGTTACTCAAAATAGCCCGTTCTTTGTTATGTTGACTTTGGAATCAATTAAATACTAGCAAATCTTTAAAATTACACGTGGAAATACTGAAATCAGGTTGAAAATCGGTAATTTTGTCTTTTAAACCAGTGAGTGACATTAGGATATAACCATCAGGTCATATAATAATATCCAGCAGTTTCGAACCTCAGCGCACTGAGGTTCTATCTTCCGCTGTAACTTTTAACTTAAAGGAGATTTCATTAGAAAGTCTAACAAGAAGCTCTTAAAAAACAACAACATATTAATCAAGGCCTACAAAAAGGCTATTGACAGACAACTGGACACTGGACTTGGGTGGTTATTGTACAGTTCGAGTCCATTCAAGCGGCTAACTTTGTAATATATAGAGCGATCAATAGAATGAACCGTAGAGTGTAGTCGATAAGATCCACAAATCCCACTCCGACATATCCTAATCCTATCGTCGAATTAAAAACACAAAAGGTTAAAGAGATAGGCCTAACATTAAAAACATAAAATTATGCCATATAAACCAATGTCATTTAGACCTACATAAAGACTTTGTCCACTTTCATCTTCTAAAATTATTATGAAGGCGTTTCGAAAAGATTACAACATTGAAAGAAGTTGTAATCCACAATAGTCTAGTTATCTTAATTCATCCACTTCTTTATGCTTCAAAAGTTGTTCCGTCGTTAATTGGCGAACAAAAAAAAGCCAGCTCTGGTGTGGATCAGAGCCGGCTCAGTTTAGTTTACCTTTTCGATGCCCGTGTAACCGTGGCTATAGAAGACGTCATAATACACTTACAGGACGAAAGACAGAACACCAGAACAAATCAGTTTCCTGATGCCCATTAGCTCAGAGGGCACCATGAGGCTACCACCCAACCACCCAACCACCAGCCCAAGTCTGATATAAAATATATCAAATAAATTATAAATTATATTATAACTATTGAATAGACCATAGTATGATAAAAACAAGTACTTTTCTGGTACTTACAATTTCTTGTCGAATCCATTTTAAAGCCTGGTCCAAATCTCGCTCCCTGTTTTCCTTGTCATTAGGTAACGTATTTGTATTGTCGACTGTCGTATTAGAATTGACGTCAGGGTCTTTACGGACCTTTGTTAGCCGCATTAAGTACCGCGAGGGGAGCTTGACACGGGCCTTCGGGGTGTTCCCTTCGCCTAGAGTCCCGTAACCTGATGAGGCAGTGGAGGCATGCCTCGTTGCCGATGGCTGCCTGGCGAAGAGTGGAGGAGGTGAGTCTTTCAAATAACCCTCTTCCTCCGAATCAATGTCCGTTGGAGGTTGTAGACTTATCACTATACCATTACAGTGTACGCCTGTGCTCATTTCATTAGGCTTCATGCTCGTCTGTAATAAACGTCTGTTTTAACAGTTTCTCTTTCAAGAGATTAGACTTCCTGGAAGAATGCCTCAAACAAAGTTAAGGCCTACATCGAGACAGGACTCGTCTATTTCAAATGATAAGCGAACACTTTGAGTGACTGGTTCACGAGATGTTATATCTGTCGGGGGGGCCGACTTTCTAATCAATCATAAAAATAAATTGTCAAGTATCTTGACTAGAAGTATAAGGCATGTTGCAAAGACGATACAAACTGTCAAACTGTAAAGATCCACAGGTAACTGTGTTAGCTGACTCACATTACTTCTTAGGCTAATACTAATTAACACAGGTAAGACAAACCCGTCTGACGGCCAGGTGGGAAAAGCCTCAGATACAAACACGAACAGTCCCTAACGCTGACTCACTTCACTATAATTGAGCCCAGCCTTTGACCAAATCGTCCCGGTTGTTTTTGTGAAAGGCGAACACTAACACAACACAGGTGAAAAAGGGAAAGAAAACTTTGTCGCTGTGTGAATGGAACGAGGGCGTGCTGTATGTGTATACCAAGACAGCTGCGATCAACGACTAAAATCAAAACAGCGTTATGGACAAGGCTGTTTTCAATAGCTGACCGCTTCTTGTACTTGTTAGCTTAGAACTGTACACAAACACACAACACAGATTATATAGCCTTATCATGTGACTAAACGATTTCGAGTTTGGGGCTTACTGAAGCAGTACAAAAAAAACAGGCCCGATGATCCGAATAGGCTGGGTCTTGTCACCTGGGACTTCGTCTTCTATCCCTAAGCGTAAAATGATCTCGATGACCGCACACCCCACAAAAGAACTCGAGAGAAATTGTTATGCTGCACAATGCAGATAAACTGACGTTCAAATAAAAACTTTCCGCATAACTATAGGCTATAGAAGTCGGATATTAAGTCCATGGTAGTCCATGTAGCCTGCACAGTGTGCCTCAGAAGAAAATATTAAATTGCCAAGAAGTTCTCTTCTAAGCGGAATTGTTTTACAGTTGGTCTACCGCTTCGATGTGTATTGAGGAAAATTAAGTCCGGTTGTAATCAGTTTATATATAGACTTGTATGTTAATAACACCGTTCACCTCCAGTTTACTGTATAATATGAACTTAGCTTTTCTCCTATCGCTTGAGCACTTAAACTACTGTAACATTTGTGTTGCACCGTCTTTCATTGTATAAATACATTCTAACTATACAGGCCCTATACTGCATATTCATATCGAGGTGCATACAGAAAGCCCCCGCTCGCTGTTCCATCCATAACAATTTAGTTAAGTCATAAGTACATGCTCCCCGCACAAAAACGCATACATATAAATACTATATAGAAATGATCAAGTTGCTCCAAGAATTTGTAGAATTTCTACTTCGTTTTGCTGACAGAGAGAATACAAGGGTGAAAGACTTTGGAAACACTCCAAAACAAACTAAGGTAAGTAAGGGAGTAGAGACAAATCAAGATTTGCCGGGTTGTCTTGCTTTGATACACAGAGGTACCTGTGTATCAGGGCTCGCTGACCGGTAAGCCACGCCACACACGAACGGCAACGCAACGGGCTCTCGAGATCTCAACTGTACGATATACTACAGCCTTGATTCTAAAGTCGCTAAACACCCAAACTATTTACACGAAAGGTGATTTGTTTGCTGGATAATTTCTACATTATCTATAGGCCACGTGACCACAGTTTTCCGATATTTCTCCCACATTGTTATTTGTATTTGCCCATTACGTGATACTCGTCACCGATCTGAGCACGGATTTATTACTCTGCCTTTTTATATAGACCAATGAATATTTCAAACAGAAATGAAGTGGTCTCGAAATAGGACAAGAGTTAAGTTGGGTTTAAAACACCACGCAGAGCACGTACGTAACCAGTTTCATAAAACTCGGATAAAGATATATTAATGGATGGATAGTGACTGAATTCAATATAATGTGATTTAATTCGATTTATATAGACCAATGAATATTTCAAACAGAAATAAAGTGGTCTCGAAATAGGACAAGAGTTAAGTTGGGTTTAAAATGCCACGTAGAGCACGTACGTAACCAGTTTCATAAAACTCGGATAAAGATATATTAATGGATGGATAGTGACTGAATTCAATTTAATGCATTGCCACTAACGTGATCATCCATTGGCCTAAGGTGATCCTATATACAGAAGAAAAAAATGTATGGTGTGTTACTTTCCCAAGTATTAAATTGACCTTAAAGATGACATCTATTCGATTGAGAAAAACTTCTATCCTATAATCAGGAGTAATTTTATTCAAAATATGTTTTGTACATTAAAATTCTAAAAAGTCGGTATCCCCACCCTCTTTGCACTCTCCCTCGGTATTATATATATTTTTTTATAAATGTATACAGAAAGAAAGTTGTCTATATTTTCTTATATATTTATTTTTTCTTCGTGTTGATTTCTAATATAATCCCGATCCAGTATAATCCTGACGATGCGAAGAATCCGATTCCCTTGAGACCCTGACGACGTTTAGTATCCGATTCCGTGGAGGGGCCCTTACGAGGCGGATAACCCAATTGCTTTGAGAGTTCCTGGAGAGACGAATAACCCGAGTGCTTTGAAAGATCCTGACGAGGCGGATAACCCGATTCTGTTTAAAGATCCTGACGTGGCGGATAACCTGATTCCGTTTAGAGATCCTGATCAGACGGATAACGCGATTCCGTTTAGAGATCCTGACGAGGCGGAAAACCCGATTCCGTTTAGATATCCTGAAGAGGCGGATAACCCGATTCCGTTTAGTGATCCGGACGAGGCAGATAACTTGATTTCAGTAAGAGATCCTGATGAGACGGATAACGAGATTCCGTTTAAAGATCCTGACGAGGCGGATAACCCGACTCCGTTTAAAGATCCTGACGTGGCGGATAACCTGATTCCGTTTAGAGATCCTGATCAGACGGATAACGCGATTCCGTTTAGAGATCCTGACGAGGCGGAAAACCCGATTCCGTTTAAAGATCCTGACGTGGCGGATAACCTGATTTCGGTAAGAGATCCTGATGAGACGGATAACGCAATTCCGTTTAGATCCTGACGAGGCGGATAACCCGATTCC
>JAVFBZ010144978.1:0-18607 GCA_032466195.1 Katharina tunicata | reverse complement strand
GAGGCGGATAACCCGATTCCGTTTAGTGATCCGGACGAGGCAGATAACTTGATTTCGGTAAGAGATCCTGATGAGACGGATAACGCGATTCCGTTTAAAGATCCTGACGAGGCGGATAACCCGATTCCGTTTAAAGATCCCGACGAGGCGGATAACCTGATTCTTTTGAGAGATCATGACGAGGCGGATAACCAGAGTCCGTTGAGAGATCCTCAAGATGCGTCTAACCCGTTCTTTTAAGAGATCCCGGCGATGCTGATAACTAGATTTCGGTTAGAGATCCTGGCGAGACGGATAACCCGATTCCAAGAGAGATTCTGACGATGCTGATAACCCGATTACAATTAGAGATCCTGACGAGGCAAATGGTCCGATTCTTTTGAGAGATCCTGACGAAGTGAATAACCCATGTAGGGATTCCGACGATGTACCTTGTATGGTAAAAAAAACGGGCAAAAACTCGTAAAAAAAAAACACTCGGCGATCTCCGCAGCCACCGGAAATTTTTCGTCATATATGCTTAAGGTGGACAACAGGGTTCGAACATATGTAGGGTATAGTGAAGTTCAACGCTCAAAAACCTGAAGCACGACCCGATCCAAAAGCAAAAATAAAAAATTAAACTAAACGTAAAAATACTTTAAATAAAAATATAAAAAACATAGATATTTATACAATAGCTAAATATATTTATACTAGGAAACCTACATAGGATATAATTAAACTGTTTCATTTATCTTGAAAGTTCTGGTTGATTGATTCATTGAATGATAGGTATCAAGAGAGATCTCTCAAAAGAATCGTTGAACGCTCCACTGGTTGCTTAATTTGTTGATATATAGATCGATGGTTTGGATAATGGATTAATAACTAACAAACTGATAACTTATACAAAATTCTTTATCTCAATACTAGTGGATTATTCAATTTTAGTGGATTATTTAATTGTTGAGTGATTAATGATGGGTCCTCAACGGTTCACACATTGTGTTTGTTATGTTGTTGACTGTTGAATACACTGCCATTCATCGCGCACTGCCCAGAACAGGTGATATTGCTTTTGATTGTTCCTTGATTGGGGTGTCACGCCGTACTTAACTTAGGTTATTTCACTCATACGACGTCCAGCCTTTCCAATGGGTGAAGGAAACCACCCTTAAGAACACTGGCAACAGTCACTCGAAAAAGGACACCACAACAAATCGGCTCCCAGGGCTGGATTGTTCAAAAGATAATCCAGGGTTCATTTTGCGAGGTCACAAAGTAAATTTATATTGTGACGTGACGTCGTACCAAAAAGGGATAAAATTTAAAACCGCTTTTAGCAACCGGCCCATGATGCCACATACATCAGAGGGCACCAGGGCACAGGACGCTCCCGCTAACCAGCCGAGTGAAATAGGGTCAGGTATGCTTCAGGTACAAATTACACCAAACACTGCACTATGGTGGGTTATAGTGGACACATTATGTTACTAACATCTTACCAGAATGGATCACGTTAAATGTTTACAGAAAATTTAAGCCTCTTTGATGATTCAACCAACCATTCAAAACAATTGACCTCTGTGCCTGCATTTAAGATCTTAAATTCTTGAAAACTTAACAGGTTTTGATAGCTTTAGTGTTAACTAATACACTGAATTACTGTGAAATCTAAAAATATCTAGAACTATGAATTGACTTGACTTTAATTCAAACGTTAGGTGCTTTACATTCCAATGTTTGCTTTAGCTTTTTACGTATGAACTAAGTATGAGAAACCGACTATTGAAAACAGGTACATTCATACGTTTACGGTTTAGTGGAAAACTTGATACCTGTACGTATTTTCGGTATATATGTAAACTTAGAAGCCAGCTGGTGGAATCACGCAGAGCTGTTCTATTTAGGAGTTAATTAGCTGCTAGAGACTAAGTGAAAAACAGGATGGCTCTTCCTTGATGAATTGCTCGACATTCTAATGGAAAATAAACATAACTACTAGTAGTGTCTGTTAACCAATGACCGCCATGAGCTCGAACTGACCATAGGTTAAGACCCATCAATGGGATATTTCTCAAAACTTTGCAATTTTACTCACACAGAGTTACTGTGACGCGCAGTGTTGAAGGCATTCTGTGGTCACTAAACTGCGAATTTGACCCCCAGGGGTGTTGTTTCACAAAAGCCAGCAAGTTACTATGACCTCCAGCGTTGAAAGCATTGTGTCACCACTACTACGAGGCAAATGCTTTGTGAAACAACCCGCAGTGCAGACATTGTTTCGTCAGGACAATTACGAGTGCAAAACGGTGCTAAGCCTTTGTGAAACAGTACCAATAGGAGAAGAGAAGGAGATTTGTTTTAATTTCTTAAAATAAATGAAGAAAATGGCGTAAGTATATGGGTGTCAGAAGCTATTGGCATTTAGCGGGTTGGTTGTTGATAATCCACTCATTTCCCATGTTTTCCGGTGATGCTTAAATCCCCTGTTTCAGCCATAATCGGGAAACAAGGTTAACATCAACTAGTTCTTAATTCCTCTTGTTTCCATGGAAACTGTTTTAAATCTCTATAAATGAAAAGGCACTAGTTTACTACTTGTTTGATATGTATGGCAAATTTTAAAAAGATTCCTGTATTGGTTTTGTAGCTATATGGTCCGGAAACAAAGGCTAATGTCAATTTCTTCTTAATCAAACTTGTTTCCATGAATATTTAATTTTTTGGGGGGAAATCTTTAAATATCGAAACCAGTTCACCATTCATTTGCTCGATATGTATGGCAAATTTCATAATGCTACCTCAAGTGGTTTTGCAGCTATACTCTGGAAACCAAAGGTGACAGGCGGAGGGGCGGAACCCATTAATATGTGTGGTTGGGGCGGGGTATAAAACCCAATCCGAATATTCGCCACGGATATATAGCTGACTTTGAACACTGTGTAACAAGGCGTTACAGATGCCAACATATTCATTATCAATTCAACACTTGGAAATCAATACCGAACTCGAAACACTGAAATTGATTAGCATGATGACGCCGACATGGACCAGCTGTACAGCTCAAGATTAAATGCTGCTTTGTTCTACAGATTGATATAATATGTCATATCAACTGGTAACCATTTGAGAAAGTGCAGATGATCCTAATTTTACAGATTATACGATAGTGGTGCTAAAATCACGGTTAAGGAAGAACAAACAGCTGCGACGTGTCATGATGGTCAGCACATGTTCCAAATCATTTGCTGGATAGTTGACAATCGGCAAAACCTCTCGTGTTTTTTCGTTATTTTGCTGTGCGCAGTACATTCGATGGCTTCCGAGTGGGATAGTTGAGGGAAGCGGTCTGTTCACGGAAGAGCTTAAGGCATACACTTGGTTAGAATAACATATAATATTATAGATAACAACTAGTATATTTCCGGCGCAACATGTCGGCCTAGCTGCTAAGGACATTTAGTTGAGATTTGTAATCATTGCCTGAAAACGGTCTTTTAGCAACTAGGCGGAAACGTTGCGCCGGAAATATACTAGTTCTAGTTGTAATTCATAATGTCTTATAAAGTGAACATAGCCCTGCTTAACCTCAGAATAGAGAGAGACAGGAAACTGGTAGCACTTTTAGGATAAACTAGTATATTTTGACATAAGCTTTCGTAAATATGTAATTTACTTCTTTACATGCAGATATTATCTGATGTCTAAGTGTCTCGACTTCTATATGCCTCTAACAGAAGAAACATTTGGTTGTTATTGTTACAAATGACGTCTAAGGGTGTTTGTCCCTATACTATAGGATCGACGCACTGTCGTATAGAAGCAAATTACATTTCCAAATTAACCAGAAACAACCTCCGTGTCCTTCTACTTTTTAATTAACCTATATTATTGGAGAATTTAACCGAGTTGGTAATTAAGCCCTGCGACAAATTTTATACTGGTTACTCTATAAAAGTCAAGCAAAGATCGATTTGTTTTCTGTGCTTTTCTGAAGCAATAGTTTTCACGTCATTTCAGAATCTCATATTTGCCAATGTATGTAATTCCTGAAAAACGCAAAAGAGTGTTCACTTGTCAGAGCTTCATATTCATGTTGACTTCGATAACTAAAAGGAAACGAAAAAGCTGTCACTACGCTGACAACTGGATTCTTATGAAAGCCATTAACTTTCGATTATTCTTTTTTTTTTTCACATGTTCACGAATAAATACAATATTGTTTTGTTCTGTCCGTTTTTGTTTCATTACTGCAGTTTGTTTTCTATTTGCATTTTTATTTTAAGGTTAACATGGGTTTTTTACTTGTATTTTACACCATGTTCAATGCTATTTGACCTACATTTGACAGTATCTGAAGCCATGTGCGTATGAAGTGACAATTAATCGAACAAACGGGAAGATAGAATTTTGTAAAGGTTGCTTGAAAACGGTCTTAGCATTTTGGCCGAAACGTATTACCGCAAATATACCAGAAGTTGTTATCCATTATATCTATGTTATGATATTCCAAACTGTAAATATTGGTTACGTTTGAGTTTTACATACGGCGGTGTGGCGGACGAATGGTCAGCAACCATTTAAGAAGTCACCCAAAGCAAACAGGGGCAATTAATAGACAAAACACGAACAGAACTTAAAACATGATGAAAATGAAAAAAATGTTCAAATTTAGGCTGCAAGACATCACAGTGCGAGAGAGCACAATTTTCGCCAACCACTGGCATTTAGTCGTGACTGGTTTACAGCATGTCAATATTTCATGACTTATAGCATTTATGCTACGTTGACGCAACATTTAATTCATCTAATAAATATAGCACAAAATGGACTTACCTCTAGTCAGCTAGGGTTGAAGTAATTCCTGGCTTTGATGAATGTCTGATCTAATGGAGCTTATAGACGATGAAGGTACTTTGGTAAGGCACGTCGATGTCGTAGTTTCTTCTGCAAGTGATGTTTTATCCGAGTTCCCTTTTTTCTTTCTTTTCTTCGAACAAATAAGTGGTTTATGAGGGTCTGTACACCGGTAGAGAGGCCGGCTGCCGCGACATCCCATCTCCCTTGTTTCGGATCTACCAGGGAACACTGTCAGTTAAACACATCTAGGGGAATTGGAATAAGATAAACAACTATAGCGGATCCATCAAATATGTTCAGTCTATTTTCTGTATTTAAGCATGGGATTTAAAATAATCCAAACACATATTCTTGTTTGGATGCTCAAAGCCAACTCAGCTTCACCTGTCTCAAGGCATCTATATTTTTTGCCAGCGACAACCGTACTTCGTATATAAGTAAGTCCACAGTTTGCGTTATCTGTCAACTGTTACTAGAATCGCGGCCGTTCCCTGAACGGAGAGTAGACGTAGGCCTACTAATATAGCCTACAGACACCGTTCACAGATCTACCTGACTTCTAATAAAGATCACCCAAACAGCCTCACTGCCTGTGTAATAAATAACAAATATGAAATGTTTATGGCAGTCCTAGAAATTGACTATTTAGCAGTATTTTCAATATGCGTCGAATTCAACTGTGTTTCACTTATTCCACTTGATGACTTTGAATTGTCGGAGTTTGGTGAAATAACGGGAAGAAATCTCTTGGAAACCACCCCATCATATCCGCAGCACCTAATCTACCCTCACCCAGAAAGAGCAGATACAATTCTAGAAAACTTTCAGACTAAGCGCCATATGCGTGGATCGAACCTCCACCACAGTCTGGATGCGTATGGTCATCAACAAAATGTTCATCGCCTAAACCACTCAGCAAACCTGTGTTTTGTGACAAATTATTTTTAGAAAATAACACAATTATAAAATCTTAGGCCTATGTATAATCACACAGGTTCTTGCGGAATGGCCTGCATCCACGAGACTATTGTGGCTTCCCTGTATACATTTGGTGTGACAACGTGAGATTTTCTTGCACGTTAAGAGACAGTCATATTACATGCAGCAAAATAAATACGCACGCAGAGAAGCGATTTCCAATTCAAGTCTTACCTACCGCGTGGTAACACTAACAGTTACATTATATACATAACCAAGACATCAAGCTTATTTTAATGACATATACACCTGTATAATCTGACATATTGGTCTGCACAGCTTCCTGTGGTTATTTTATTGACTTCAAAGGCGAATGTCTTCAAACGAGTACTCTGTTTAATTAAAGCCTTGGCGACACATAATTAACATATCCATCATAAACGTGATTGTACATGGTGTTAGAGATTACTACAATACTTACCTAACATGACCATTGTCACTCTCTATTGTTTGAAGGTAAAAACTGTCAAACCGACCTAGCCACTATGTGGCCCCAGAACACCATTAATTTTACATAAGCCGTAATGTTAACGTTTGGTTCCGTAGCTCCTTCCCAAACTTTCGTTGGGCGAAAACCCCTGGCACATACCTCAATAAGTCCTAGTCGAGTACACGATCAAAAGCTTGACAGGTCATGGTGGTTGAAAGTTTGAACTAGCCACCTTGGAAGATAATAGGGGCGTGACAGCCCTGCTTCAGAATGTAAACAACAGCCGAATCACACCTCACTCAACAGTCATACACCAAATGGGACCTATTTAGGCCTTAATATACCACTGACTACAAACCTCCACTCAAATACTGCATATCAATACCCAAAAGTCCACCAAAAATCAATTTGCAAGAGGAGAGAAAAAATAAAGAAGAAAATGCACGTTTTATTTTAAGAACTATATTCGACCCCTAACGAAACGGAAGTTGTAACAGGGGTCTTATTCCATGTGCAAGTTGCAATAAAAGTTTGTCTTCATTGAATATTAATTAGTGTCTTAGTATTTGCACGGACACAATATAAACTGGCGACGAGGATAAAAACAGACTATCGAAGCTCAGCTTGGGTAAATTTCAAGTCATAAAGAGACACTGCTCGCCAAAACTTCACTTGTAAACGGCGCGGCGAACAAGGACATTCTCACTCCAAAATGGCGGCAGTGTTTGGTCACGTTGCTGAATTTCAGGACGGTGAAGATTGGAATAATGATATAGAACGCCTTGGTCAGTATTGTGTAGCTAATGACATAAGAGATATGGACGATGTTCAAAGATAAAGAGCAATATTTCTCAGTGTGGTAGGAAGTCGGACTTACGAACTAATTAAAACTGTATTGACTCCATCAAAGCCTACAGATAAATCGTTTGAGTAACAGTGTGAACTTGTACGTAGTCACGTGACACCGAAACCGATCATTATTGCTGAAAGGTTTAAATTTTACAATAGGAAAGAAAGAATGAATGAATCGGTGGCTCGGTATTTGACTGAGTTAAAGAAATTATTAGAGACTTGTGATTTTGGTGATTTTTTGGATCAGGCTCTGAGAGACATGTTTGTCGTTGGATTAAATGATAGAAAAGCTAAAAAAAGTTATTGAGTGAAGCTAAACTAACAATTAAAAAGGCATATGAGACTGCTCTGAGCTATGAAATGGCTTCTCAGCATATGGATGAAATACATGCCAAGGACATTGTAAAGAAGGTAGAAATAAAAGAAAGAAAAGAATGCTTTCGGTGTGGAAAAAGAATCCCCACCCTGACAGATGTTTTTATAAAGAGACTAGATGTCATCCATGTAATAAGACAGGGCACTTACAAAGAAAATGTCCCAAACAGCAAAAAAAGGATTATTCTCCTAAAGAGGGAGATAGACAAATAAACGAAAAAATCACACAAATATAGCAAATACAAATTTTCCAAAGTAAAACATGTTAAAGAAAAAGGGGGAAATAATGTATCTGGAACAGAATAGGAAAGTAGTGATGGTGATTTCACTTTGAGGTATGTTAAGAGTGCTAAAGATAAGCAACACTCAGAACTGAAACCATCTTTAACATTGAACGGGAAGTCAGTGTGTATGAAGTTAGATAGAGGGGCAGCTGTGTCAATAATGTCAAAGGAAATAAAAGAGAAACTGATACCTAAAATTGAAATGAAACCTACACACATAAGATTAAAGACAATAACAAGCCAAACAGTTACAGTTATCGGCAAGTGTGTTGTTAATGTGTCATACAATGGACAGGGGGTTAAGGACCTTCCACTTGATATCATAGATTCCAAGGGATCTACCCTGTTTGGCAGAAATTGGTTGTCAAATATTAAGCTAGATTGGCAGAGTATTCACCAAATAAAGAAACGTAGTGATGTAAATCTAGAGTCAATACTTTCCAATCATGCTAAAATGTTTAATGAACAGTTAGGGAAAATAGAAGGTGTAAAAGTGAAACTTAACGTAACGGTTGATGCTTAACCGAAATTTGTCAAACCCCGCCCAGTGCCATTTTCCCTTAAAGATAGCATTGCCAAAGAACTGAATAGACTAGAGACATTAGGTGTAATTGAAAAGGTAGAATACAGTGATTGGTCAGCGCCAATAGTGCCAGTTAAGAAACCCTTTGGTGACATTAGAATTTGTGGGGATTATACATTAACAGTAAATCAGGATTTACAAAATCCTGAACACCATATGCCTACACCTGATGAACTTTTCAAACTTTAAATGGCGGACAAAAGTTCACTAAGTTAGATCTGTCACAAGCATATCAACACATTGAATAAGAATTTGTGACAATAAACACTTATCTTGGATTGTAGACTTACACTAGGATGTCATATGGTATTTCCTCTGCACCTGCATTTTTCCAATTCACTATTGACAAATTACTACCCGGGCTGAATGTTGGTTGTTATCAAGATGATATGATAATAACTGGCAGAAACGACGAAGAACATCTTAACAATTTGGACAGTGTTTTAGGTAGACTAGAAAAGGCCAACGACAGGCTTAAAAAACAAAAGTGTGTGTTCATGGCTTCTTCAATCACTTACCTGGGCTTTACAATTAACTCTTAAGGCCTACAGATTGATGAGCAAGGTACAGAAGCTATTCACAAAGCTCCCCGGCCAACCTGTAGGGTTGAACTTCAATAATTTTTAGGTTTATTGAATCATTACAGAAAGCACATCCCTAATATGTCAACACTATGTATAGTCCTCTCAATCAGCTACTCAGTAAAGATAAGAAATGGGAATGGAATGCTAGCACTGAACAGGCATTCAATGTGATAAAACAACAACTCACTTCCCAGCAGACACTATTAATACACTATTACCCTGAATTGACATTAACATTAGCTGTAGATGCATCCCCAGTGGGCCTCGGTGCTGTTATCTCGCATGCTGTTATTACGCATCTAGGTCACTTACTGCTTGCGAAAAAAATTATTCGCAAATTGAGCGAGAAGGACTTGGTATAATTTTCGGTCTGAAACGTTTCCTCCAATTTCTATATGGCAGGGAATTCACGTTGGTCACATTCAATAAACCCCTTAGTCTAATTTAAGGACCAAATAAAGAAATACCTGTGCTAGCAGCATCCAGAATACAACGATGGGCAATTGAACTAACATCGTATAATTAAGACATTAAATATAAGCCCTCAGACAAAAATGGAAATGGTGACGCCTAATCAAGGTTACCCCTTCAATATACAGGTCAGCCTGGAACTAACCAGTATTATAAACTGGACAGCCGGGGCTGTTGCCGTCAATTTAGCCCAAATAAACCAGTTACCTGTCACTGCCAAATCGAATTACATCCCTATTACAACAGGAGACTAGAGATTTCCACTGAAGAAGGTTGTCTTCTCTAGGGAATTCGAACAATTATTCCCCAAAAATTTCAAGATTAAATTTTAATTGATTTACATTCGAGTCATCCTTGAACGGTCAAAATGAAATCTCTTGCTCGACTCCATCTGTGGCGGCCAACACTGGATCAGGACATTGAAAATGTTGTTCGTAAATGTCAAATATGCCAAGATATGTATCCTAAACAGGCACACGCGGTTCCAAATCCATGGAAATGGCCTTTCCAGCCATGGCATAGAATTCATTTTGATTTCGCAGGACCATTTATGGGCGAGAACTTTTGTAATCGTCGTTGACGCTCATTCTAAATGGCCAGTGGTGTGTCACATGTCATCGACAACAGCAGAAGGAACAATTGAAAAACTAAGATCGGTGTTTGCTGAATACCATATGGTGTTCCAATAGAACTCGTTTCGGACAATGGACCTCAGTTTGTGTCGGAAATCTTCAAACACTTTCTGAAAGTTAACAATGTTCATCATATTTTCTCGCCGCCTTACCACCCTAGCACCAATGGTGAGGCAGAAAGTTTTGTTCAAACTTTTAAGAGAGGCATGAATTCTAAGAAATTAGAGAAAGCTTCATGGAACCAGAAAATTTCAGAGTTTCTTCTTTCATATAGAACAACTCCCCATTCCGCTACTCGACGAACTCCTGCTGGGTTGATAGTAGGACGTAACCTGCGAACCAGACTTGATGCTGTACACCCCAACAAAGGACAACGTATACAGCGTCAAACTTCCCTCAAACGAGACACACGTCAGATAGAAATTCGTCGCCGCAAAGAAACATGGATCATGGGTGTCACCCTAAAGACTTTAAGCCCGTGTTCTTACCACATTCAAGTAGGAAACCTAATTTGGAAGAGACACATTGACCAGTTAAAATCAGCTGATGGTTCTTTGTTTGTACCAGAGCCAACTTCTGCAATTGAAGAGATTATTCCTCCTTGTGTATTACCTCCAACTCAGAACAATGCTAGTCAGTTACCAACTAATACATACACCCCGAAATTGCCCGAAACTAAAACTCCTCAACCAGTAACAAATGACAATCTCCCCAAACCTATGACTGTCGAGCCAAGACGTTCGAATCGTTCTCGCTGTACTCCATCCTATTTGAAAGACTACCAAACTAACTAATTCTGTTAATAATTAATTAAAAACGACATTTCAACTTAAAAAGTTAAGAACATTGATGTTTTGATAATAGTTTATTTTCAGAGTTTATTAACTGTTTTTGAAAGTTACATTAACGTTTTTAGAATTGATGTATCAAAACTTGAACAGACACTTCCAGTTAGACATTACGGTTTATGCGAATTTTGTGTCAATATAATGCTATTATTTTGCATAGTTAATTGGATTTAATATGTTTCATATTATTTTGTGCGGGAAGAATGTTAGAGATTACTACAATACTTACCTAACATTACCATCGTCACTCTCTTTTGTTTGAAGGTAAAAACTGTCAGAGTGTATTGGCCTAGCGCTTTGTGCAAGTTACAATTAAAGTTTGTCTTCATTGAATATTAGTTAGTGTCTTAGTATTTACCCGGACACAACACATGTAGGCCTACATTGCTTTTCTAACCGCATGCATCTGTTGTAGGATATCGATGCCCATCCTAGGTATGTTTTACTAGAAGCACAGTTCTGTTTCGCTGTTAGTGAAATACGTAATCTACATAAAACAATACAGAACAGTATAGGCTACTGAATAATTATGTGTAATATTATGTTTTTGTACTTACCGATTTCATCTTGTCTAATTAGGGCTTTGTGATTTCAAATTCTGTTTGGATGAATTGAACTCTCTGTGATATCTTATGTGTTAGAAATACCCATGTTGCGTATTGGTATAACATTCGAAATTCGAAAATTTCCCTCAATAACTCGAATTTTGTTTTGAGTAACTTCAAGTATAACATTTTGATAAAAACTAAGCGAAGAATTGATTTGTTGGTTTGTTTCTTTGATTAGGGTTTTATACCGTACTCAAGGACTGGGTAATTTCACTTATATGATGGCATGCCGGCCCAATCGGTGGAGGAAACCGATGTAAACGACGCTGGCTACATGTAAGACAGGACCAAACATTTACATAACATGAACTAAACAAGACACAACAACAATTAAGTCAACATCCGGTGCCCCTTAGCTCAGAGAGCACCAGTGCACAAGAAAATGGATAATAAGCATTGCGGTTAGTGTAAGATATGTGTCGCGCTAGACATTACAATGATTTAGCATTGCACAGTTTTGTAGCTAACGCTTTACATTCAATGTCATTTCCTTCGCCATTATCTAACCTTGGCCTTGAAAATAATCTATGTTCTACTTTCGGGTGATTCTCAAGCAGGTGTTGAGATGAACAAGTTCATTACAGTCATGCTTGTAATGCAGCAACGCTTCGATACATTAAGCCATCAATAATCTTACTCCATCATTTAAAAAAAGTCAGCACTTTGTATTGTAGATAAGCTCAAATTGTGGAAAAATATCAGATGTTTTTGTTATGTCCACTATGCTTTATTATATCGTCAAACAACTTTTCAAATATATATTCTTCCAAAAGAGTCGGAAACTTGATCTTAAATAGGTACAATAGACACAAGCACGTTAAGATTCATATAGACGTATGAAGATATAAGAGTAGGCTAGGTATATCAGTATTGGCCCAACAGCAAAACACATGTAAATGTAGGCTAGAGTCTGTGAGCTACAATACTGACCCTGAAAAAACACACAGAGATGCCAAGGTTCACATCTTCTTGTGTTATCAATTTCCTTATAACTCATTATACTCAGGTTACAAAAAGATATGCGAACTGATATACTAGTATTGAACTCACAAGATCTTGCTTGAAGGAGAACAGACCTACTAATGTACACACACCGAACACCGCTCCATTAGACTTCCAATTTAAATCACGAAGACTGTGCATGGTCACACTTACTGAAATCGATGATATGTAAAATCATCCTCAAACGCATACATTGATTCATTAGCCCTGTTTGTTAGTTACATGGAAGTATCTATAAGTACCATTCTAAAGGCATAATCAATATCGTGAAACTGAAAGTTGTTAGCCTAGCATGGCTTTATAAGCGCTGAAACACAGTTAGTGTTAGGCTATAAATGCAACCGCCTACTCTTCGGAGACCTCAACTTCAGAAAGTAGACATATGCCTAGACGAATACAAAGTCGAAAAGCACCGTAGCTAATTAAGCTAGCGGACATACTTTTGAAATTTCCGGCATGAATAACAATCTCGTACAGCTGCCTGGTGGTTTAGCAGGCGGCATATAGCACGCCTTGTGGACAGAACAATTTATGTGATGTAATAAATTTCTACATTTCGTTTTCAATATAAAATGATTGTCACTAATTAAAACACCGCATTACCTCTGTACATTGCTAAGTGTGAAAAGAAAGAAAGTTTCTGTTGATAGAAGATTGTTCAGTCAGTGTGTAGGTGGTTGGGGATTGGTGGTAGGTATAGGTACGAAGGTAAAGGTAGGTAGGTATATAGGTATATGTAGAGGTAGTTAGGTAGGTTGGTTGGCTGATTCTATGGGTAGTATGTTTTTGGACCTTGCATTTATGGTGTGAATACTATAGGCACTGGACCAACATTAATTTTGGAAAAGAGCAGGAATACACCGCCACCATACAAGTGGAATGACCTTGAACACCACGTCAAAATAATAAAATCAATCAATCAAGTCTGTGGGCCATTTTATCGGTTCCACATCATGTAACTAGCTTTTATAAACTATTAGCCTTTGTTCTGCTGCCATGAGCGAGCTAACTGCCCAGAACCTCATTAAAAAACTTGACATTCTATAACGGAAACTGTCTCTTTCTTGTCGCGGCGGGGAGCTATTTTTGTCTAAGGGTATATGTTTAAAATTGGCACATGTTTTGTCCAAGTATTCCCCTAACAGTATCGCGAGCAGTGTTATTGAGTCTTATTTAAAGATTGTTATACACAAAAAAATATTTTTTTCTTAATTTGTAGAATCTATTTTTGAAGAATGACAATCTAATTCGTTATAGCAGGCTTCTGGTTATAACGTATATACTGTATGGTGTAGAGGGGAAGAGTCTTCCCCTGGTTACACTAACAGTGTCATGCTTTGACGTCTGTAAATTAAAATCCAATACTTGGCTCAGACCTTGCAAACCCATTTGTCATGTTGATTTGTCCACATTCACTTCAAAGTAATGTATATATACTTATATTAAAAGCATCGTATAGGAAGAAATTCTAGACAAAATTGTTTTATAATGGGATGTCTATTTAACTCTGCACATAGGTTACAGTTTCCAAAACCAATCTGTCTGTCAGAATTTAACATTATTATTGCCATATAGTGACCTTCTCTGGGTAGACACTCATGGCACATATTTTCAGTGTACAGCTAAAACAATCGCCAGGGCTGTTCATGAGTTGGGGACCGTCTTCGTCTGCGCTCTAAACCAGGGGTAGATTTAATTGATTGTTTGTTTGATTGGGGTGTTACGTCGTACATACGGTCATTTATCTCATATGACGGAGTGCCAGCCCAATGGGTAAAGGAAAGTCTGGCAACACAGAACACACCACAGTACATTTACAGGACAAAAAAAAGGACACCACAACAAATCGGCTTCCTGATGCAACTTAGCTCAGATACCACCAGGACACTGCATGGTGGCAAACGCCCAACCACCCACCACTAGACTAGCAAAAACATAAATACATAAAGGGCCTACTTAATGTCATTGTACTGCCGTAATGCAAGTGAAATAGCCTTGTGTAGGCTATACATGTAACCCTTTAGTAAAACACCAATCAAAACCAACCCATACTGGACTTCAGTCGTGTATCTTTATCAATTATGAGTTATCTATCTATATTCACAGCACTTCTCTCTTTTGTCTGATAAATTTGTGTCGGTTAGCCATCTGTCTTTAAATGAGATAAGACATAAATTTAGAAATAAATGTACTTCGTATTTTTCTATGTAGGCCATCATGCAACGTAAAGTCAGTTATATACAGCAAAATTCCATGATGGATGTCAGAGTAGTCCAGGCTATTGTCGCACTTTTCTGTGCGGTTTCTATGGGTTTGTAACTGATTTCTTTACACAGAGTGTATATTGTGCGGTCTACTGATCTGCTATTTCTCTCACACGTCATTATTCAATATATCTTAACTTTACCATGAGTCATAATCATTATTCTATCTCTATAAACTTTACCATGGGTAAATCCATTAACAACATGCAGAGACTTCATTGAAAGCGTGAAGATTTTGCAAGCCATTTTGGGTATTTTTAAAGACCTTTCTTACAATTTCATACCTTTATATATTAAGATGGATATTGGGGATATTGCATGTAACGCGTTAATTTGTTTACCAACAATCACATATAGGGAATGCGCCCAGACCAACCAGACTGGCCGATTAAATCAACATACAAAAATGTTTACCGCTTCGTCCGTTTATCTACCAAATACACTGACAGTATACAATGTCGTATCTGATTAATATTATTGACAGAAGCCTTCAGTTTATTTCTGTAGTTTAGATAGTAATCATTGGCAGTATACTGTACTTCCTTTACTTGAGGGAAACGTCTCCCTTTATTTGAGCAGACATGCAATCTAATAGAAAGGCCTATTCTATTTTCAAAACTGAGACCCATACACGACTTGAACCTATCCGAACCCATGCCTACACGGAAGTGCAAACAAAAAATATTCAGAAAGACTATTAGCCTACTCCAAAATATTTTAATACGCGGATATACGGTAAAACAAGTATATGTCCATCAGTTTCACGTTTTTCCATTGAAGGAATTTACAATCTATCAAGGTTACACCCAAACTTGATGTATATTTTCACCGTATATCTTTGAGTGGGAAGAAAAAAAAACTTGAGAATACTATGTATACAACATTCAGACAGACACATTATTTGATTTAAATCTTTGAATGTATGTATGTCAGTCCGCGTGCAAAAGTTAGATGTTACTTGCATGGCTACAAAATGGTTATAGTTTCAGGGGAGGTAATACCGGAGTGTGAGATCGCTGATTGCACGCGTTCAGTCCCTGCCATGTGTTATTTCCCAGTACATTGTCAGAAGTAAGTAAAATAATCGTGTATATAACTATATGTGTGTACATTGGAAGTCTTACTGGGAGGAACTTTAGGTTGCAGTCTGAATGCAATCGTGAACCTTCGTAGCATATTCAGTTAGTAGAGATTTAGTCAATTCAGCCGATAATAGCAAGATTGTCTTTTTTTCCGACAATTTTTTTGTGGTAATTTCATATAATTAATACAGACAGGATATACACTTGTTATGGATAGGTAACGTGACGTAAATATTTTTTAACTACTCAACCAATATACTGTATAACACATAATGCTGGTTTATACAAGAGAATGTCTATGAAGAACACTGATGTAAAAAATTTACCCGACCACGGAAAAGACATCATGTATCAAACCATTTTACCTATAAAGCACCCTTTTCCTGTCGGAGTGTACTTCTCGGGAATTTATGGAGTACTTCTTGGTTATAACATTTACGCCAAGTATACTTGCCTCATATAGGGTCTCTATGGCCGAGAAATCTATAGAGCGCACATTTTTAAGTGTACCTATCTGGTCTCCCTCGCCTGCGGGTTGGTCTATCAGACATGTTCTACCAAGTTTTCCTTCCATCTAGGTTCTACCAAGTTTTCCTCCCTTCCAGGTTCTACCAAGTTTCCTTCCCTCCAGGTTCTACCAAGTTTTCCTTCCTTACAGGTTCTACCAAGTTTCCTTCTCTGCGAGTTCTACCAAGTTTCCTTCCCTCCAGGTTCTGCCAAGTTTTCCTTTCTTCCAGGTTCTGCCTAGTTTTCATTCCCTCTAGGTACTATATACCCAGTTGTCCTTCCCTCCAGGTTCTACACATTTTTCCTTCCATCCAGGTTCTAGGCAGTTTTTCTCTCACAATAAAGCTGGCCAAAGATCTATAGTTGGGACATATAGTCATACATCGGAATAAGAAGAAAAAACATAAACAAAAACTCCAGTATATAGAATATATTAGAGTTACCAAGATGACAAAAAGCAAGTTTTACTGACACCCTTTTCCTACTGATCGTTACATCCGAATGAGATCGTGAGAGTCAAAAATAATAAGACTTGGTATTTCGTACACTTGATAAAGCAGGCCTTTGCGAATCGTGGTCTATACGAATTGTTATCCACGATAATTATTGATTATTGAAATGAATACCTGCTTTGCTATGAAGGTTTTTTTTAAAATCGATAATTAAATAGAATTGATTTACTTATCTGCTTGGACTTAATGTGATAGCATTTAATTTAATATATTGCGTTACCTTTACAGTTTGGATGTTGATAATGATATTATTTTTGCAGGCCTCCAGTCAGCAAGGCGAATTATTTGACAAGCACTGCCATTAATAGAAGACAGGAAATAGACTGCAGTAAACCCACCTATTGTGATCGCTGCATGCCATCAACATGCTACTTTGACTCATCTTGCAATAAGTAAGTTTGAACTCTTGGCAAGTTAGTTCGAGATCTTTGCAAGTACGTTTTAACCACGAACAAGTAAGTTCAAACTCATGCCAAGTGAGTTTAAACCAATAAAAAAATAATCTTAACACACTTAACAGAAAAATATATTAATAAATTATTTAACTAGAACAGACGTGCAAAACCTGGTCTTATCATATTGCGGAGCCTCATTCCCAACCCTTTCACAACCATAACTGATTTCGAATAATTCCCAGCATAGCAGAATGCTTGAATGAGAAAATGTTAACTCCTTCTCAAATATCTTGGATTCTTTATAGTTAAACCAAAGTTTGAACTCCACGAGGGTAGAATGATGCTACAAGAAAATTTTAACTGTTGTTAATCAGCATTAACCCATTAAGAACTGACCTAAGTTTTTGATCTGAACACGAATTGGTTTCACAAAGTTTTCAAAGATAATTCGAGTGGTTTGAAAATGTCCATGGTTATGTCAATTTATATATATCTGCATCTTTTCGTTTGATTATTTATTTGTATTGTCTCAACGTCGTACACATGGGTATTTCACTTTTATATATCGACCTTCCTTCGCCGGTGATAGGTGGAAAAGAAGTGGTAAGAAGCCTCGTAAAAAAAACACCCTTAGGGCTCCGCGCACCCCGAGACTTACTGATACTTTCCAAAATCTGCATGATATAGGCCTACCTCGATTTGACCTTTGCAAAACACCAACCTAAAAAAAAAAAGAAATTAAAGTTGTCTTTTATCGAAACCTATTCACCTGTGGAGTCATTAATACCTATGTTATTGTGTGCCATTTTAGGAAGCCCATTACCAATGGACCTTTATTTGGAACTCTTGGTAAACGTTGTCTTGGAAACATGGGAACGCTGGGATGAGTCTTTCATTTCGGATTCCAGCATTGCGAGATACCTATATGTTAATAAAGTGTAATTCAAGTTGATGGTTTGTTATTACATTGACAGTGTGAACACATTTAATTCAGGGTTTAACATTGACTGTTCAAAGCCAATGAGAAAATAACGAGATTACATCTATTTTCAATGGCATCCAAATAATTTCTTGTGTGGCATTACATCAATACGTATGGCCCTGATAGTCAAAGACCCGAGTTCGAAACCCGGTGGAGGCAAGCAATATTTGCCTTATCTTCATTTATCCAAAAATATATATAAATTCGAACCGTATCGAGAATAATTTGTTCGCAACCCTGAATCATTGTAACTGCTTTCACGACCAGGCTCGGTTAGCTATCTGATATTAATTTGTTAAGGCAGGGGATAGCGCGAACGCAGTCCCCCTGAGTAAAAATTACGCACCCGAGTCACCCACATTTGGGGTGATCG
>JAVFBZ010144967.1:0-16699 GCA_032466195.1 Katharina tunicata | reverse complement strand
CTCTGAATCGGAGCTTTGTAATAATGGCTTTTAATGCTCATATATTATTTGAATTTACAGAGCTTACATGGGTTGGCCCTCTGAATCGGAGCTTTGTAATAATGGCTTTTAATGCTCATATATTATTTGAATTTACAGAGCTTACATGGGTTGGCTCTCCAAATCGGAGCTTTGTAATAATGGCTTTTAATGCTCATACTCCTTCTTTTCTTTTAATATGTTGCCTCTGGAATTAAAAAAAACTTGTTCACATGGATGACAAGGGCTGAATTGTTACTGTGGTGTAATTTTTTTTTAAACATAAGCAGATTTTGTGTGATTTACAAACATCCAATCACAATGACTAACCAAATATGTTAACAGTTTGTCAGATCATGTCTCAGTGGCAAAACTTGTTTCTGTAGTTTGCTTGTAGGGTCCACCATAGTAAACAGTCATGACGTGACTCCTGTTGACCACACTTTGGTGTTAAATAACTCCACTTAACGGTTCTCAAATACCAGGTGTTAGAAAGTCAACAGGGAAGACTTCACAAAAGCCGTTAAGCAATTGTCTCACATTCCGTCTCAATTAACCATGAGTTTGGGGTCGGCGGTATTTAAGGGGAATGTTGCAAGCTTATTTACATAAAAAATTATCAAAATTAATAAAACTGTGAAAATATTTATAGCGTACATTATGCGGAAAAAGTTAGAGAACGAAATTCCTCCCAACAGGTAAAAACTTCCAAAGTGAACGTAAGATACATGTACTTATAGCTACCTGTAAACACGCAACTTCTAAGACTGTCTGACAGTTGGAGAGGTCAAAGCATGTCTTTGTTTAAAATTTGTTAACATCAAAGAAATGTAACTTACAGGTTAAGTTGATAAACAATAAAGACAATTCTAAGAAAACAATTTGAAATTTTGTTTTAACACCAATGTTTAACACAGTTTTCATAACAAGTGTTTCACATAGTGAATACCCTAAATCAACTAAAATTTCGTCCATAAAATTACAACTTTGGAAGCTATGTAAATGACTCTGAAATAATATACGGCTGTCAGATGACAATGTTGAGGTTGGGAAGATTCAGGGTTTTACAGAAAACATAAATTTGTTTGTTTACATTCTATAATACTTTCACAATTTAAAAAAAAAAGACACTGATATGTGGTTGAAATTATAGGTGATTTAGGGTATACCTAGCAAATTTTGAACAGAACTATACCCACAGAAGAAACAATGAATAAATTAAGTATTAAGCAAAACACTCTCGATTCTAAGGTGATGATGACTTCTTAGTTTACAGCATGGGTAAATAAACAGATACCTCCAAAATGCTAAAAAAAATAAAGTGTAGTATTGATTTAAAATGTTCAATAGTCGTCACCTCCTCAAGTTAGCCTCACACTGGTATGTATGGAATGTAGAATACAATAGGTCAGGCAGAGAAATCCATTACCATATGTTACAATGTTGGAGTTCACATAATATTACATTCCTTTGTTCAATTCACCTCTATCACTCGCTATCATAGAGTATTATTAAACACAAAGCTGAACACAAATGTATTGGGAACAGTCAAATACAAAACTCAGAATTTAGATTTTTATGAATAAAATGTAGATTTTGTTTGTAACTTACAAATTCTTTCAATGGGAATCTTTTTCAAAAGTAAACACTTGCTGTGCAAAACTATTAAATAATAGCTGAGAAAATTAGGCCAAAGAGTCAGACGTATGTTTTATTTTTGGCGATCTAATGGTTTGTATAATAAAAACAGCACGTTAACATATGTTGTCCAATTTTGGGGATAATTTAAAACACATCATACATCAAACTGAATATGGTTGATTGATTGATTGGGGTTTAACGCCGTGCTCAAGGGTATTTCACTTATATGACGGCGCTGTATTCCAACAATAGACAGCAACTCTTACACAACCGTAGAATGTGTAGTCACTTTTAGTGTTATTGCTGTTGGAATTACAATGTTCCTCCAGTGCTAAGTATGACAGCATGAATATAATGTGGAAACATGCTGTCCTTAGCCAGAGGGCTCAAACTGAAATATGGAGAGCTGTGTTAAATTTGTAGATTACATGATTGATTGATTGGGTCTTTTTGCCCGTACTTATGGTTATTTCACTCATACAGGTATAACCAGCCAGCCCAATCGGTGACGGCTACCACACTCAACAACACTGGTAACAGGTAAAGATGCCACTGGACAACGACAAGACTCAAAACAGGACGCCACAATAAATCGGCTTACTGTTGCCCCTTGGCTTAGAGAATTATTTCATATATATATGGGAATCTGTTGCATAAGCAAAGCCAATCCATAATTACAAACCTATTCAAGACTTTCGATTTTGAATAATTTTTAAAATACAATAGAAATTTGTTCTTTGCCGGTAACCTACAATTGTTTTGAGACAAATTTTGAGACTGTTATAAAACACATATTTGTAAATGCTACACTTAAATCATCATGAGCTACTTGCATATATAATAATATAATCTGAATTAGGGTTCATTGTTAATTCTAAAGTAAGCCTCCCAATGATTGACTTGGCACCTGGCTGACAAAATCAATTAATTAATTGATAATGAAGTCATGAATAATAAAACAAAGAATAAGCAAACCACTACCAGTTTGTCTACGTACAGTAAAATATAATAGTTAGTTTAGTTAGTTTAGTTACATAAATTACACAAAGAGATAGTTTGTTTGTTTGATTGGTGTTTAACATCGTACTCAAGACTATTTCACCTATATGACAACTTAATATAAATTATTAATTTGCTGTGCCGGTGTATGGTGGAAAACCGGGAAGAAACCTCCTAAAAATCACCCTGCGAACTCTGCAGCCACCGGAAAACTTTCCTTATATACCTACATGTAAGGTTCACAGGGGGTTACCCAAAGAGAAGGCGTACTGCAATTAGAATTAACATTATTTTAGAAAAGTGCGTCATTTTTTTTAATGTACTTATTATTTCAACTGCAGGAAGAAAATAAAACAATTTGTCAGCTAATTATCTATCTGTCGATACAAACATGCATAATTTTTCAGGGAACAGAATAAACTTCCTTTAAATTCTATAAGCAGTTTCGCTGTGAACTTTTCCAGCAATCGCTAGTGGTTTGAACAGCAACAGTTTTCTTTACCTAAATTTCCAAACACCTGAAGCACAACAAGAGACCTCCACAGATCTCTTGCAGCTTTTTAATTGGATATGTGCTCTGCTCACATTATGGTACTGCAATTTCACAATGGTATTTCACTATACAAATCTAGATTGTTATCCATAAAGTCTGGAATTATATCTAGTCAGCTTCTTAATGCCTCTGAAAGATTCCACTACAACCTCAACAGCCCTTAGGCATCTATTCCTAATTTGTCCATTCAAACCCTACCCTATAATATAGAGGACTATACAGAAATTTGGTTAGTTATTTTTAACAAAAACATGACGGATAAATTGGACTTTCAACTTCTGGGTATATTGATAATTGACGTTTCGACCTAGATGCTAAGACCGTTTTGAAGCAATACTTATCAATATACCCAGAAGTTGAAAATCTGTCTTATACTTCATGTTTTTGTTACATGTATGTACCCAGCTTCTAAATGCCCCTTAAACAAGTTAGTAATTTTTGTCAATTTTACAACAAGGCAAATATATAGTTTACAGTATTTTCAAACTTTGATTAAA
Source organism: Katharina tunicata (assembly GCA_032466195.1). Classification (NCBI taxonomy): domain Eukaryota; kingdom Metazoa; phylum Mollusca; class Polyplacophora; order Chitonida; family Mopaliidae; genus Katharina; species Katharina tunicata. The sequence continues at coordinate 12,991 of JAVFBZ010144967.1, read as the reverse complement.
TAAACAATAAATAGAACACCTAAGCTTTATGTAATTATCTGCTCAAACAAGATGTTTCCGTTTATAAGAGAATTAAGCAGATATCAACTCATTCACATTTTGTGCTGACAAAATGTTCACCTGCTGTTCAGGATGCAGTCACAACAGTACATTCATGTATGAAAGGAGTTTGTGTTGTCTAAGACAACCAGCATGAACAGGTCAATCTTACAGAATTACCGTTTTACCTTGTATTCACCTTGCACTAAGAATTTTACCATGTAAACATACATTTTTAAAATCTTGAATTACTTGAATCATCAAGATTTTCTTGCTTATTTGACATAATTGCATCTATGACTGGATTTAGCCAGATTATGATTTGTTTCTTTGATTAATTGAGGTATTTGAGGTCATTGCAATCGTAGGACAAGGAGACTGACAGTGGATGAAGTAAACCACCCAAAACAATGCTGGCACCAAAAACATGTCGTCCAAGTAAGCTGTCACAACGAACAAAATTGGCAGCAACAATGCTTATTATCCTTTTATTTCAGTTCAAAGAACATTTCCTAACCAACATTCATATCATATTTTCTATGGCGAGAGGATCAAGATATTGGCTGCTTGCCTCAAAACGTGGACACTAAATTTATCCTTACATCTTTAACATAACAGAGATCAGTAGCAATCAAGCAGTGAAAATTGTGTGTCTACTTTCTTTATCGATAAATTTCAGTTCAGCCGAACAATCAAAGGTTATCGGTCTGATTTGTGTTTTAAATGAAAGCGAAAATCTAATAATGCATTTTGGTGGTCAGTTATACACTGAAACACGTTTGTTACAGTCATGTAGGTCTCTGTTTATGTCGAGCAAATACAGACTAAAGTTTTGTAGGAGATCAAGTAGACAAAATCATTAATGCTTTATGGGTTGATGTCAGGCCTTGTTTTTTTGCAGCCAGGCTTTATCATATTTTGAAAAAATAAAGTTCTGCATGGGCAACTCGGAGTAGGCTGTAGTAGTAGTAGTTAAGAAGTAGTAGTAGTAACCTACATAGGCCTACATGTATTCCAAACTTTCAATGACTTCTGTTCAGCCTACATGTATATGTACATGTAGGTAGAACTAGAATGTTTCCAGTAATATGTCCGTCATTTTTTCACAGAAACATAGCTAGTATTTCGTTCTATATGTAACAACATTGTATAATTATCTGGTACTTACCTGTTGGTTTCCTATAAAACAACATCAAAACGAACTATACTTTGGAAACGTGACAGATTTCGTTTTCACCTGTGACTTTACAACTAGCGCCATCTGCAAATACAATCACAACGGGAGGGAACCGAGGTCATTTATGGTCGGAACTTAAATAGTATAAGTTGCCTCCCGTGGTTGACTGTATACTGTATCCAACTGAATAATTTGACATAGCAGACCAAAGTCACAGTTCTGATAAATAACAAGATATGCATGTTTTGTTATTTTGTCGTTTCTCGAAGTTGTGGCTTTGGTGTATTATGCGATTTTCTGTTATTCCTTATTTTAACAAAACATTATTTTGTATACCGGTACATTAATTTTGAACATCTATGTTTTTGACTAAAATCAGGGAAGTCAGTAAAGCAGCTTTACTTCCATGATAGAATATAAGTCCTTGGTTACACACATTTAACTCGGCCTTACTTAGGAATACAACGAATAATAACAATCAAGATAAAGTTTTCAGAACAGCAACAGGCAACAATTTAGATGCAGCGTTCTGCATCATTATTAGTCTACTACGTACATAATCTATATTTAACAGCAATACCCGGTAATTAAGCATTATACAATGAAATTGAAAAGAACGAATACAATTTGTTGCTCAAGACGGACCAATTATATCCTGACATGTTACCAAAGACCAATCACAATGGAAGAGTGATGATGATTTATTTATAAATATTATATAAATATATTAAAGAGTTATATCATATTTTCTTATATTTTTAATTTCATGTTTCCAGCCTTTGGTCGTCCACAGATGGCGTAAATAATGACAATCTCATATTTCCATTTAAGATTTTATTATTTGTTCTCTCCCATCGCTAAATATACGAAATTAGTAAATATAAATAAGAGAGATGCTTAGATCTATCTGTCAGTTGGACGTAGATAGGCACACAAGGCTAACGCACGTGGCTTTGTTATGGAAAATACCGGTGTAAATAGCCTCGTTCTGAATTCAATATGTCAGCCTCCTACCAAAGACAAACTTCGCCGCGGGTTTGATTCGTTTTGTCAGTTTGTAATTTGTAAAAAGGTTCGTATATGTTGCAATTAAAACTAGTTAGGTTTGGAGATTACAGAGAGATGCGGTCTGGTTCAATTTGTTTTCCTTTTGCCTGAACGGTTTGTAGGGCAAACTTGAATCAGCCGGTTTAAACTGTAAAACAACAACAACGTCTGGAGTTAGCTAATAATCCGTAGATTGACTGCTCTAGACATTGCAAGCGTTTAAACAGAGCTGCAAGATGTGTCATCCATCCACTTAGACATATTGTTTTAGTAGGCTTTAACCTCTATCTTACTTTAACGGAACCTCTGGCTGAGGGAAGTATGTTTCCAGATTACATTTATGCTGTCATACTTAGCACTGGAGGGACATTATCTTTCCAACAGCGATGCCTCTAAAGTCACTTCACATTTTATGGTTGTGTAAGAGTCACCATCTTCTGTTGGAATACACCGCCGTCATATATATCAAGTCACTTCACATTTTACGCTTGTGTAAGAGTCACCATCTTCAGTTGGAATACACCGCCGTCATATATTAAAGTGAACTACCCTGGAGCACGGCGTTATTAAGCACTGATCAATCAATCAATACTTTAATGGTGTGATTGTAGAATTCAAACAGTTACATACATGTAACAGGCTCAGGGTCCGAACTGTTGTAAAAAAATTGCTATCAAAATAATTTTTGTGTATCTTTCTTTGCATACCAATAAATAGCGATACCAAATCGACAATGTATCGCAGAGAGTTATATTTCTATTGCAAAATGCGATGCGAATCTGGACATTTCGGACCCTGCAGGTTCATAAGTTAGTTTTAGGGTTAAGTTTAGAGTAACGTTAACTGTTTGTCTAAAGGTTAGGGGAAAAAAATAGGTTTTGTTTACAGCAGGATTTTGGTTAGATTTGTTTAGGTTCAGGAATCATTTTCAAAACTGACAGACCAGTTCTACAATCTGGACACAACGACAGGTCACGCAAAGGACTAACCAGATAAAATATCATAAGAGCCGGTCGTTAACCTCCAGTGTTGCGCTAATCCCTGCCAATCAGACATGCATGCCTCTCAAATAAACACAAGTGCATGCATGGCTATAATAACCCCCTGTGGGACGCAACATTCATTGCAGACCTCATATTTTCATGTGAATAGTTTTTCAGTTTAGTGGAGGCTATATATACTCAAAAGAAATTTCAGGCCAACCACAGCAATTCTCGCAAAGTAATTTCGTCTTATTCAAAAATTATATAGGGCCTAAATGTTATAGTGCAACAACAACACAAGACGCTATCGTCAATGAGTAAAAGTAGGCGAACCCCACTGCATGCTTTCACTGAGATTTGTCAGTGAAATAGTTTTATATCTTAATGACGACAATACGGGGAAACCAGCTGACTAGTTTTGCCTTTATTAGAAAATGAGAATTTATTTCAATAACGAAGATAATCACACTCGGAAATGCAAATTTCATGCAGGCTAACTCATCCAATGAGTACACTACACTGGGACACTTCATATCTTTTTCGACCAATCACGGCCTGAACTATTCAGCTGTGTGGGACTAATGTGACCTCCCTGCAGTGAAAGCGATTTCCTGAAGAGTACATGATAATTAGATTCACGAGAGTTAATCGGTCTTTTGTCATCATTCTAATTGATACACTAACCCAGGAATTGCACAGCAGGGTAGTTAGTTACTGAAATTTTATCCCAAATTATGAGTGATTTACGGTAGTCTAATAAGTTTAAACCAACTGTTTACGTCACTTGATCATGAAATTTAAGCACCTATTTTATCTATACATCCAAATGCCGTTTTACCTCCCTGGATGTCTTTCTTTTGCGAAGTATAAACAGTATAAATTGGTAGAAACGCATTCCCAAGCATGCAAACTATTTCATTTTAATTTCATGAAGTATCGAGTGTCAAAAGCAGAGGTACTTCATCCTGTAAATGTTTTGTGGTGCCTCCTCTTCTGTGTTGCCAGCATCGTTAACACTAGTTTCTTTCATCCATAGGGCTGGCATGCCGTCATATGTATGAAATAACTTTAAAAATGGAGTACAACCTCAATCAATCTATCTTGTAGTACATGCATTTGGATCTATCATTTCCTATTATGAGTTGATAATGTACAATAGCTCTGACTATAGCTGAAGAAAATATATTGAAAGCACATTTGTGACCTCAGTAGTACTGGAAAGTCTTTTTCAGTAGAGACTTCACATTTTGATGTTTATTAATTATATAAGCCATGCTGTCGACTGTTGATTAACACCTCTGTCATAGACTCATAAATGAAATAGTCTTAAGCATGGTCTCAAGCATCAGGCAATCAAACACAGAAGCAATGGATTGCAATCCGCACAATCATGCAATTTTCTATTTGAAGTTAAGTGGATACTTAAATATTACCTTCCATCTTATATTTTTAGTTTTTTTTTTCGAGCAACTACACACCAAGAACTGCTCAGCGTTCGAAATATCTGATTGGTAGAAGGAGTTTAAGTAAGAAATGACGTCTATAGTACTACTAGATTATCATATCACTATGTTACCTGGAATTTTTTAATTATTATTTTGTAGGTAAATAAAACACCATAACAGTTGGTTTCAGAAAACATCAGATTTGTTGCCCGGAGGCAAAGAAGAGTAAACAATGACATCCATTATCAAGCTGCAGTGTTTCTCTGGAGCTTACGATGAAAGTCCACCATGTTACATGCTGCAGGTGGATGAGTTCAGGTTCCTTCTGGACTGTGGATGGAGTGAATCCTTCAACATGGACCAGTTAACTGAGCTCAAGAAGTGGGTATATTTGGTTTGTGATTTTGAGAAGGAAAAAAAAAAGGGGGTGGGGGATGGTACTGTGGCAGGAGACATTTTTTGTTGTGGTACCGGTAATTTAAAGTTGTGTGGGAATTAAATGGGATAATTTTCAGCTTAAGAATAAATAATATTATTATTATTACTAACTTTTTCTCTGATTGTTTCTCATCAACCCACACAGTTTACACATATAATACATGTAGCTACGTAAAGGATCATTTTTATATATGGTTGTAATGAAAGACGAAAATATTATGAATGAGCAGAAATAGGTGATTTTTTAAAGATTAGGGAATTAAGGATTATAGTAAATTAGTAATAGATACACTATGAAGAAGAAGTGTTTAATTAAATAGTTTGGTTAATGTTTATTTAATTATTTTTTTCAGACATATTTACCAGATTGATGCAGTGTTGTTAACATACCCTGACCACGGTCACATGGGAGCTTTGCCATACCTGGTGGGGAAATGTGGGCTTAACTGTCCTATATATGCTACGATACCTGTCTATAAGATGGGACAAATGTTCATGTATGATTTGTATCAGGTATGTTAATACATGTAGATTGTACCAGACAAAACACAATCAGACAAACAAACATGAAAATAATGGTGACAGGTGTATTTACACCCAATTTTCAGATTTCTGTTGAAAATTTTCTCTATAACAATTTAAATCATATTGACAAGCTAAAATATAGACATCAATAGTTTTAGTTGTTCTTTGACTTTTTAAGAAGTATGCATCGTTCTTTGGCTTTATGTTCTAACATAGACAAAAAATGATACTATCCATAGCCCTCTTTTGGCTTCATTGAATGATTACTTGGATTAACGTTTCATTTAGCAGATAAATAACATAAAAAACACTTGGGAGATTTTGCTGATGTGTTAATTCAAATTGTGTTATACTATCTACACAATGATTCAATGCGGGTGGGAACCTCTCTGAGCTAAGGGGCAAAGGATGCTGATTTGATGTGATGTCTATTTTGTTAATGTTATGTAAATGTTTGTCTTGTCTTGCATCTTGCCAGTGCCATTTATGGTGGATTCCTTCACCGATTGGGCTGGCACGCCATCATATAAGTGAAATCACCTTGAGTAGGGCGAAAAACCTGAATCAAACAAACAATGATTCAATAGGCCCATGTCATCTAGTAGTATGTTTTTTAATAAACAAATTTTTTTTTTATTTTAGTCTCGACATAACACCCAGGATTTTGATGTGTTCACACTGGATGACATTGATGCTGCCTTCGACAAAATGATACAACTGAAATACTCCCAGACAGTCAGCCTTAAGGGTTAGTATAGTGAAGAATCATATGATGTGTGAATGTGGAACGATGCAGATGGCTTGAATGGGTCTGATATAGATTATCTGGATCAGTCTTGATATGCCAAGGCATAGCACTTAAAGGGGAGATAAATCTTACAGTTATGTGAACCTGGGCAGATAGAAGCTATTGACTAGTTTCCTAGAATGGCGTCCTGGGTGTTGGGGATTTTTCATTGTGTTATGAGCTGTTTAATGTTATTGGCTTGAATAAAAAAGAGAATTTAAGTTGAAAGGACCCCTTCACTGTACCCAGATTAGGTTTTATCCCCACTGTGGACCTTAGGTATAAAAGGGAAGTTTTCTGGTGGCTGTGGAGATCGCAGGTTGGTTTTTACAAGGTATTCTCCACGGTTTTCCACTATACACCGGGAACACAAATTATTAGGATTAGTAATTCGTCATAAAGGTGAAATACTCTGTGAGTACAATGTTAAACACCAATCAAACAAACAAACAAACGTTGAAAGGAGAAATACATTGTAGTCGGTATTGCATGACAAATCCACCAGAGAGATCTCTGCTTAAGTTGATTCTAACACGAGAAATGATTTTCCACACATTGTGGTTATTACTTTTGAAATGTGCTCTATTTGGCTTCCCTACATGTACTTTAGTTTTTCTCCCTATAGCAAATATTTCATACTTGAGGGACACTGTGTGTTATGTGAATAGAGTGTCTGTTGATATTGTACAAGAGGCTTTTGAAACTGAGGTCATGGAGACTGAGTTTGATTTTCTTTGTTGGATTTGATTTGGGGTTTTACACCATGCTAATTATTGTTATTTTGCTCTTATGACTAAATGCCAGTCCAAAGGGTGAGGGAAACCTTCCTCAATGGGTCTGGCAACAAACAAGACAATAAAGGGCTCAAAACAGGATTCCACAAACAAATAGGCTTCCTGATGCCTTAGAGTCCAGAGAGCACCAGGGCACAGGAAGCTCCTACCCTATCCCCTGCCAGAAACTTTCATAGACTGCACTCAACGTGTATAATTGTGTGTTGAGAAATTTAAGATTTTTTCCAGAGGTGGATTTTCATAAGGATGTAGACCTTGCCATATCAAAGGGAGAAAATCTACCGCAGAAATTGACTTGATTTGGAAATAGTTGATATAGCGCCTTTCAAATCGTAATTCCTTGTAGTTAATGTGAACTTCCAACTACAAGTCTCCTGTACCCTGGTGCTCTTTAAGCTAATTTGATGGGTACCAGGAAATCTCTTTCTGTGAAGTCCTGTTTGGAGTTATGCTGCCAATATTGCTGGGGGTGGTTTACTTCTCCGATCAGACTGCCACACTGTTATGTGAGTCTGAGTGAAAGAATATTAAGTACGGCTTAAAACACAATCAACATACCAATAAACCAAAGGTCTGAGTCCCCTTCAGAGTTGAGACCTATTCCAACTTTAGAAACATAAGTCAAGTTTTCCGGTCAATGCTCAGATGGCAGGGTGGTTTTTACCGTTTCTCGATTTAAAACCGAATGATACTATGTCATTATAGAAGTAAAATACGTTTACCCTTGAGTATGGTGTTAATCACTCATCAAATCAATGAAAGTTTATGTAATGAAGTCACTCAGAATTGTTTTCTTCGCTTAACCCAGGAGTATTGGATGTAAACAAAGGGAGACTGGCTTACAAATGTTTAAATTTAGTTGACAAGTTAAACTATCAATTGTTTTCATTTCCTTTTTAGGGAAAGGTCATGGACTTCAAGTGACTCCATTACCAGCTGGTCACATGATTGGAGGAACAATTTGGAAAATTGTTAAGGATGGTGAAGAAGAGATAATATACACAATTGACTTCAACCATAAAAAAGAGAGGTTAGTATTTAATCTGAAAGCAATCATTTCTTCATTTGATCATGTTTTTGAAAGATATGGTGTTAAAGATCATGAAACTGATCTTAAAGCCAGTCATACTTATCAATGTTTATATTTTTGCCAAGAGTAATCACACTGACACAGGGATATCAATGTATACATGTATATGTGTAAAATTCATTCCTGCTCAACAAAGCACATGGCTGGGGGAAGTTCCCTTTGCCCTGGTGCTCTCTGGGCTACAGGGCAGCAGGAAGTCAATTTGTTGTGGTGTCCTGTTTTGTATCCTGTAAATGTCCTGTGGTGTATTTATTGTGTGTTGCTTGTGTTGTTTAGGGTAGTTTCCTCTACCCATTGGACTGGCATGCCGTCATATGAGTGAGATAGCCTTATTAAAGTACTTCTTTAAGTGGCATTTAGAAGTTGGTTATATGATAACACAGGAACTACTATGGATTAACAACTAATGAGTTTATTCGGACGACGTTTCGGTGTTGCTTCTTACACCGTTATCAAGTGAACCCGACTTGATAACGGTGTAAGAAGCAACACCGAAGCGTTGTCCAAATAAACTCAGAAGTTGTTAATTCATAGTAGTTCCTGTGTTATTATAAAAGTATGTTGTAAAACTTCAATCAAACGCACAAACATCCTGTCAAACTTGAGTTAGGGCTACAACATGTTGGCTGTATATTGTTAACTTGTGTTAAAAAGATGAAATATCCGTTGGGCACGTTTTATTGAGATTGATTTAAAGCAACGATGCAGAGAATTGTGCTCTATCAAGGTACATGTATTAATCATACAAATAAGAGGTTTGTTTTTTACGTAGATACTTTTCAACAATAATTCCATTACGTTTTCCAAAAAAATGTTACCAACTTATAAATCTTTAACTGTTTCTGTTAGTTGGCATTATATACCTGGCTGATCAGGCAATAATTTTATCAATACATTTATTTGCATTTCTTTTGATCACTGTTGTTTACTTTCAACCAATTTTAATTGAGTTTATTTTATTATATTTCAGACATTTAAATGGAGGTGTACTAGAAAGTTTCACACGACCATCTCTCATGATCACAGATTCATTTAATGCTAATTGTATCCAGTCAAAACGAAGGACTAGGGATGGGCAGTTAATGAGTGAGTATGGGGTCTTAATTCAAAAACTTTTGCAGTAGAATAGGTTAACAGGAATGCTTAATTCAGAATTCTTGCGGTGTAATCTTATATCCTCTTGCTAAGGGTAGTATATTTCAGGTTCATATTCATACTGAGCACTGGAGGAACATTATCTTATAAAAGAAGTAACACTTTAAGTGGCTTCACATTATTTGGTTGTGTTAGTGTTGCTGCAGTCTGTTAGAATACATCAATGTTACATAAGTGAAATACCCTTCATTGCAGCCTTTAATTCAATTAATTATACTGTAATTAAATTTAAAAGCCCCTTGTTAATTATTTGTCTGTTTGGAGAAATGCAGCTAATGGGTCAAAAATAGGGAATAGAAGAATGTCACTTTTGGAAACTTTAGATTTCAAAGGGAAAATTGAGATAGATGCCAAAGCTTTCATCTTAAATGTATTTTCAATGAATTATTTATTGGTAGTTTTATTTCATTATTTCAATATTTTCAAACTGTTTTATATTTTCTTAACCTTTAGACACCATCTTACAAACAATGAAGAATGATGGGAACTGTTTGGTTGCCGTGGATACAGCAGGGAGGGTGTTAGAATTGGCAAAACTACTAGTAAGTCTTTGAATTAATAGATAAACTGGATAGACATGTTCAGCTTGAAATGGTCTAAAAATATATGTTTTCTCCAAAGTTAGAAAAATCTATGTAAAAAGTTCAATCTCATGCATGTGCAATTTATCCCCTCTTTGTAGTAGCAAAAATGCTATGTCCGCCTTTCTAACTCGGCTTCTGTCGTACTTAGCACTAGAACATTGACTTTCCAACAGTGATAACACTTTACTCCACATTTTGCAGTTGTGTTAAAGTTTCTGTCTACTGATGGAATACACCGTGGTTACATAATTGAAATACCCTTGAGCATAAATCAATCAATCAATCAATCTAACTCAGCTTAAATAGATTTTTTAATTTTTTAATTGTTTACTCACCTTGGTTGATTAATTTGATGAATTTTATACAAAAATATTTGAATGCATCTATGTTAACGAAGAGTCGTATTCCGAGCTTCTCTACATCACTACTCTTGGCAGACCGAGCATCTATCACCAGAATGTACAGCGGTGTCATGTGAACAATCTGATCGAGGAATTAAATCCTCGGACATCCAACCAATCAGATATGCACTGACAACTTTCATACCATCAGTATGGCGTCACCCAAACTACTCAATTAGATAAACCTCATGTAAAATCTTGGTTATCCAAGTATGAAGCAAATGATAAATATTTCTTTTTCTGAACATCCTGCTTCTCTCACTATTCTGGTATATAACTATTGTAGTTTATAAACTGAAAAAATATACAACTGATAAAAAGTATATCATTATTATTTTTTCATTCCAGGACACAATGTTCCGTACCCCAGAAGCTGGCCTCTTGCCATATTCCCTTGCTCTTATCAATAATGTCAGCTTCAATGTGGTTGAGTTTGCCAAGTCACAGGTTTGTTGAAATTGTTGCTATTATTAATTATTACAGAATTCGTATCAATATAAGAACCAATTGGAAATTAATTTCAACACTTTTGTTCATATTGCAAGGTGAAGATTTTACTTGTGTTCTTAAAACTAACACCATCGCTACTACCAAGTTATGTCCCTTTAGTTTACCTTATTCTGGACTATAGCTATAGGTTAAGAAACACTAAAACATCCCTTTACAATTTACATGTATGTAGTAATATTGCAAAGTTCACCCATTGAATAGGTGTATGAGAAAAAAACTGATTGGGCATATTGTGATACAGTGTAAACATGCTATAACGCGCCAGTTGGGGGACATAACCCCAATGCACGTTATAAGATTAGCAAGTTATAAAAAAAATCGTAGGCAATACAAGTATTCACATATAATGTAAATGCAGATTGTATGATGTTTTGACAGCCTTTGCTTCTTGATTGAAATACAAGTTGTCTTAGTCTGACCATAATCTGTGTTTAATAAAGTGTAAACTATTTTTCTTCCCATCTTTTGACATAATTAAAAAAAATAACTGGTTAAAATAAATTAAATTGGGTTGAAAACAACTAGCATTGCAACAAAAATCAATAATCGGCGCGAAAAGCTGCTGTATGTTAGCCGTGACCTGATTGGCTGTTTTAGCCAATTAAACAAGCTATTGCGTGGCTCTTCAACAGCCTTCAGAACTTTGACAGTTCACAAAATGTTCAGCAATTGGATTAACCTGCATAACTTTACAAAAAACTTGGCCTTTCCTATTTCTTTGAGATGGGATTTGCAAATAGTGGCTTCACGTGGCACTCTTAGATTAGTTATTTGTTCTGAGCAAAGGCATGCTGATGGCTTGACAAAGTTTAAGCTACAACACTAACACTGTGTTGCAATGGCAGTCGCGGATCATTCAACTACCAGCTGAGTATTGTAGGTTGGTTTGATAGCTATACTATTTGGTGGATCGGTGGATTAAAATTAGGGGACATGGTATGGCTACTTGTATATTGCGGCGCATTATAGCATGGTTACACTGTACTTTGAAAGAAAGAAAGGGGCATTTGAGCTTTGGAAATTGTACAAAAAAAATATATAGCATGTCTGATTACTTTTTAAGCTACAGCACTTTGAAGTATCAACAGGCTGATTTTGCAATCAGTCAAAATCCATTTTTATTTTTAGCAACAAATGAACTATTGTCATACTTCTCAAGGTATTATATCACAAATACAAATTTATCTGCAATCTACAAACCTCTTAACTCTTAATAACAGTCAATCTCCTCTCCCTCTACACTGTACTGGGGAGAGTTGTTAGGAGTTCACTAATCCTAATAGTACTTCCTAACCTATATAAAGTATAAGGTGTCTTTAACAAGAGTTGTTGCCCCTTGCACTTTCCACAACATCTCTGCCAATGATTTTTACACGATTCAAGTTACACACATTTCAATGAAAATGTCAAATATTAAATCATGATAGGGATTTTACAAAAGTATTTATTTTGTATAATCCAATATTCATTGCTTTGCTAACGCTGATGAGATGAGAACATATTAGAGATTCTGTGGTGTAAATGTGGCCGTGGGTGGTCTCTGTGTCCCATGCACTGCCTGAGCTTAGAGCCGTCAAGAAATTGATTTGTCTTGTCCTGTTCTGCGGCATGTCTTGTCTTTTGTTAACCTTTGCCATGTACGGTGGTCCCTCCACCCAACTGACTGACATGTCTGTGTAAAGGAAATAACCTGAAATACAGTATAAAAAAGCCTTATCAACAAACAATCGTAAGCATGGCCTGCTTGAGAGATAAACAGATATTTTGCTTTCAGTTTTTGTCTGGTTTTCTGTCAACAAAATATGATGTTGCTGTAAGGGCACCATTTTGTACTTGCCTTTTTTTTTTTTTCCGAATGTCACAAAAGATATGAAAAAAATATATCTGGATATCGGAACTAGTTTGATTTAAACAATGAAAGGTTTCAGACAAGAAAATAATATTAGTTGTTGACATTTTATGACTGTCTTGAAGCTCCTACACCATGAGCCGCAGGCAAAGGCATGAGCCGCAGGC
>JAVFBZ010144956.1:0-20541 GCA_032466195.1 Katharina tunicata | reverse complement strand
TTGTTTACAAGGTTATTTCTTATATAAGTGAAGCACACATGAGTACAACGTTCAAAACAAAATAAAACTTCTAGTTAAGGTAAATCAACATATACGAGATAAATAAGTTTCGCTCCCAGAACTAATGCCTTTTTTTTATCTATAAATGGAAGAATAAAACTTGAGACTTTTAAATGTAGTGTAAATACTACAGTAACTGCAGTAGTTACACTGATTTCCAGATACGCAAGTAGCTGTTGTCTGTAAAATCACAGTGATGAAGATTGAAAATCATAGAGGTACGATAACCACCCCGTAACAAATACATATAGCCTTCTCGTAGAGAGAGTTTTGAAGCCTTTATTCGAATGAAAATTCATGATCAGTCTAGAATGGAAGACACCTGACTGATATCGATAACACGAACACGGCGCTTTGACTCATCGTATATTATATTTGTTGTCAAAGGAATTTTTCAAATCGAGGTTGATTCAGATCCTTCATGGTAAAATATGTACCGCCGCAAAGCATATTTCATATTTGTGGTTACGCCCAGCCGCAACATACACATGCTCAAGAGGGAATTCTTATAGACTTATGAATACTCGCATGTGTCAACTTTGCATTGCCGACATCTGGTGTAAAGCTAGGTAGAAAGTTTTAAAAGCGGACCTGAACCAATAATTGTCATGCGGTATTTTGGAGGAATTCAGTACAACCCAGCCACAGTGCGGGTCCGAGATACATTTATTTGAACCTGTCTTTGTTATTCGGCATTGTTTTCGTCATTACTAAATAATGTTTAGTAAATATACTCCAAAAGCTAATCAACATCTATTAACTCCCATTGACCATGCACGCGATATAAAAGCGTTAACAGTTAACATACTGAGACTCCTTCTATAACAAATAAATAAGTCTGTTTCATTTTGTTTTTGCTAGGTATTCTTACAAATCTATCCATTAAAACCAAGTGCAGTATAATCAGAGAAAAGATTCGAACCAACAAAGATGGTAATTCTAAAAGAGTCTGTGTCACTTGCCACCGTTAGTCTTCATTTGGCATATTTGGTAATGTTTTGTACATATTCTCGAACATGTTTCAAGATATTGAAGTGGTTCAATAGCTACAAATGTATACTGATTATTTTTAAAAGATCATCCTGTGCATTGAATATGACCAAAGGTCGTACAAAGAAATGCAAATAAGAGTATTTCCTCGTAAAAGCAGAGTGCGAAACTTTACAAACAAATTTTAGTGTAGCAGCTGTTCTTTAAATTTAAGAACAAACGAATAATTAAAGAAAAGCAAAACAGATTCTTTTCAATAAATAATATGGTTGTTGTAGTTGAACTAAAATATATATTAATTGTCACTTTATTGCAAATCTACTGCACACAGCTGCGTCTAGCAAAGTTTGTCTCTACTACACTCGACTAATCAAAACTGTTTGTCCATTTAACGAAGACGTTAACTTTGCAAGCGATATTATCATTGTAACGTAAACGCTAGAATGCTAGAGTTTCTCAATGACTGCTGCCATCTTTTGGCGATATATATTCGTTATATATAAGTTAATGAGCAATAAATTAATATCAAAGGTTGCCATGTATCGCATATGTGATATTGTCATAATTAGCCTGTTCATAAATACGTTAATGAACAACGAATAAAAAATAAAATCTGTTGTGTTTCGGAAATGTAACTTTGTAATATGCTCATAAATATGTTAAGGAGCATTAAATAAAAAGCATGACTTACCAGATGGACAACTGTAGAATGTCTACCAGAATTCCAATACATATATTGTAACAAGAACGTTGTGCAATAAAAAGTATTGAAGATGCTGATGGCACCTTACTTACTGTACAGTAATATTTTCAGATCAAATCTGTGGTATACCCCAACAGAACTATGAAACAAAACATGTCCCGACTTGAAAATCCTTTATATAGATACAACAAAAATGTACGAACGGTAGAAGAAGCCAGGATGAAAAAAGTCGGAGCTCAGTTCGTCTCTTTGTTTGTGGAATGATAGGCTGCTAGCGATAACACGAACTAAGTTATGTGAATGCGCGTAGTCTGGAAGTGGTTAAATTCGACTGGCGTTTTCCAGTCTCAACAGGCGAGTGATGTACGCCACAAATGAAAATAATAATACTTGTATGATTGTGTTGAACTGTTATCTTTATCAAATGGTTCTATCCAACCACAGTCCGCGAGTGGAATACCCTATCAGATAATCTCAAAACTACCACAGCTCAATTTGAATTCAAAACCAAACCTTTGAACACGTTTGTCATTAGTAAGCCTGCCCTGTGGTATAATACAAGCGATTGCACCTTCAATATCATTCTTTGCCGATCAAGAAACAGCTGTAGTACACTAAACGATGGACTATTCAGTAAGATATTATCAGGCTAGCATAAATGTCGCTGTGGATATTATTCTGAGGCTGCAGACCAATACTAACTACAATGTGCTATGTTCACCAACGAACGTGATCAACTGTGTACTGTTTGTTGTACGTGCCAGTGGTTACATTGGTGACATAAGTACAACATTGTTACTAGCACCGTTTGCAACTGAATCATTCACTCTGTGTTTATCAAACCTGTATAACAAAGACGAAAGTCTTTGTGGTGTCTGTTGTCGCGGCTGAAAATGACAGCAGTAAGGACAGCATCCTAGGTTATATTTATTTTAAAGCGAAAATAACACTTGAAATCCTTAAGCCTGGAACTAAATGAAGAATATGTAATTAAGATAACAAAACTAAACAGAAAACGGTATGTTCTTGGTTCCACCTGTAATAAACATACTGTAGTAATCGAACCTTCTTTGAATCATTCATCATCGCCATTGATATAAAGACTGAAAGGTAAAGAATGAAGTAATTACAAACGGCTTTGAGACTTTAGTAAATTCCACCGATATTCCATAGTAAGCAGACAGTACATCGGTGCGCCATCGTTCAAGAAATTCTTACACACCAGATTTAAAAGCGTGGTGGTATGAAGCGTTAATTATCTGAGGTGAAATTTAGACAGAGATAATCTTGCCTTGTGCAAATTTTACGTCTACTCCCACGAGAACGCTTTAAATATAAAAACAATACAGAAATCTTGAAAATCGTCTGCTCTTTACAGAGAGTGTATTTCTTTACTGCTGGGACAAAACAGTTAAACTTGGTTTCTGATGGTGGATGTCGATTTTATTTGACAGACTTTGGTTACCGGATGCAGGGCAGATATTGATTATTAAAACAATCATTTCGCTAGGAATTGGTGATAAATGTTTCAAAACCTCTACATATTCTTTGACAAAACGACAGCAGTGTTAACAAGAAATTTCTATTTCCATGAGTTTTGAAGAAAAAAACTGCAGTAGAGATGATTTAGTTACGAGACAGAATGGTCAGTTGTCTAAATTGTGATATCAACTGTTCTACTAATGAAATGATCTGCACAGATTCTAATATAAAACACTGGAAATGTTAGCCCCGTAAACTGGACCTTGTAATGGTATGCAACAAGGCCCCGTTTCGAAAGATTGCGAATAGCTCAGGTGGAAGCGATCCTCACAAATTCTTGGAGCACAACAGTTGAAATTTGAACTATACCATTCGCGTGCGAATACCTTCCTTTAAGTTTCTTCGCCATTCAAACAAGATGTACGTCTTTTTTATCCTCGCCAGCCGACAGATCAATTTTAACTCTGCCATGTTTGCCTCGGTTGAAATGTCGCAGATGCACTGTGGGAGATATTTGAATCGAGGCAAACATGACGGAGTTAATCAATTGATCTGTCGGCTTGCGAGCATAAAAAGCAACATACATCTCGTTTGAATGGCGAAGGGGGCCTCTTGTATAAAATTCGGGCTTGCATGGTATAGTGTCCTTGTGTTTATCTTCATTTCAACTGTCGTACTTGGACAATTCTGTGAACATGTTTCCACCACAGCTATTCGTATTTTATCGCAGCAGGACCTGGTGGCATAGCATTACCAGGCCCTGTTTACTGGGCTATGGAAATGTATGTCTAAGCGTGTGGGTTTGTATAAATCGTATAAACAGTAAATAATAATAATCAACGTTCACATGACTTGGAGTACTTTCGCTCTTTTTGCTTCAAGGCTTAGCAGAAGAAGCTATCAAACATTGACAGCACTGGGGTTTTTTTTCCTGTTAAATTTCCTCCCGACAGATATCTTGTAGGCGTTCATGTTACCGCCGACAGACTCCACAAAAAGCACCTGTTAAACAATAGTACCAGTGGCATGCCTACACATAAATGTTACACAAACCATCTCAACTGATCGGTGGAATTAAGATATTTATAGCATATGGTAAATACTCCAGAAACCCGTGATTAATTGCATTGGGGTAGGAGTCATTTATGTATCTTCCATAACTCGGGTCTCATCTGAACATCTCAGACATAAAGTGACAGTTGGACACGTGGCCTGCCAACATTCCATCGATCTTCGTTAGCTCCTTCTGAGAAACTTATGATTTTTTTTCAGTGCCTATTTATGAAGGCTGTGACTCACCTATGGCAAATAAAAACTTGTAAGCAATGATGACATTAACTAACCCCTTCACAAAGGCTTCGGAATTGAGACCATTTAACATATATTAAATGCTGGATTAATCCTCAATTATTTGATTTGAGATAAGAGTCATTCATAAAAACACAGGTCATTAAACGAACTCAGATACAAGTTGGTGATTTAACAATGCCACGATGAAATATGAAGTATCAACAACTACTGAAGTTACAGAAAAATATTCCCAGTTAACTCAATCAATGCACCATTCTCAGAAAACAAAGTTCTTCGGTGATACAGCTGATAGATAGATTGATTGGCGTCAAAGGTATATAACGACACTAACATAATCACAACAAAGTGAAATCACTTCAATTGTTATTGTATTGGAAATATTGTTTATTCGCTTGGTGTTTAAAGTGGTGCTCAGGGCTATTTCACTTATATGGCGACTTTGCGAAAAAAAAAATGAAACTTCATAAATACCACCATGCGATCTTAACAGCCCCCATAAAACTTCCATTCTATACTTATATTCTTTTATAAGGTCGACATGGCAAATCGAACCTATACCGGGTACATAAATGGTACTCGGCAGTCCAAGACTCAATCCGAGGCCCGATGCAACCTTTGGGAAATAAGGTATCGGTGATACGCATGGCAGCATGACTGAAAGCTTGATGCGTATTGCTCTTTGTCAGAGGGACGTATCAGGACTAAAAAAGCCAATGTTTTTAACCTTCGTATGTTTACTTACTAACATTTTTAGACATTAATTATTCAAGGAATTCAGTTATACATGTAGGTCATCACGTAGTGATTGTCAATCATATAATCTTATTGATACAAAGCATGAAGTACATGTTAAACAATTATTTAACCGACAAGCGTTAAGAAGCTGTCAGACAAATGTCTCTCCGAGCTAATCAACATTACAACCCTTGGCGGACCAATCATCTATTATCAGAATGTACTGTGGCGTCATCTGTGAAGTGATGAACGCATGAATTAACTCCCTATGTTACAATAATCCCATCAATGACATACACGCTTACAACTTGTATATAATTTTTATGGCGTCAGCCAAACTATTCCATTTGATAACCTCACGCAAAATCTGATCGGTGCATAAAAGTTTCGAATAGCCAATCAACTGGGTAGCTGTATATTCTGATGATAGATAATCGCTCCACCAAAGGGTTGTAATGTACTGAGCTGCTCGGAATACAACACTTAGTTAGCGAAGATGGAGTAAACTTATCAGTAAATTTGTCGGTGGATACAGACTGTGTGGAGCAATTCGAAAATACTGTTCAGATTGTGTAGCAGATTACCTACGTTGTTTGAGTAATATCCACAGTATACATATCCGGTGGTCATGTTTTTCCATATTGTTAGAACGTCCCTAAATTTACGATTCCTGAATAAATATGCAATACAATCTGCATATAAAATAGAATCTCACTCCATATACGCACCCACAAAAGAATTTAGGCGAATGTGTAAAGTAAAGGCTATTAATTAACAGTAATTCGCCCAAATGCTTCTAAATAACACAGTGTCCCTTAATAACTTCTCAGACGTAAAGTGAAGATTGGACACCTGTTCTAGCAACCTTTTATCGATCTCCATAGGCTTATTGTGAGAAACGTTGAATTATGACATTATGATTTGCCAATTTATTTAGACCACTGCCGACGTACTGATAATAAACTATTCTACTGTTTTAGGGCTTATTTCCGATTTATACATAAGCCGTCGTCTTTGTTTGGGAACTTATAACTTTTATAACATTATAGTTCTTCTTGAGTTCTTCTCGTAGATTAATTGGAATGAATTAGGTGGTACTACATGATTGGTAGATTGGGGTTTAACGCCGTGCTCTAGGGTATTTCACTTATATGACGGCGCTGTATTTCAACAGTAGACAGCATCTCTAACACAACCATAAAATGTGTATCCACTTCAATCTTGTCGCTGTTGGAACGATGATGTTCCTCCAGTGTTAAGTATGGCTGCATGATTATAATCTGGAAATATACTGCCCTAAGCCAGAGTGCAGGTGCTATTAAAAGTTAATCTCGAAACCCACGTAGCCGTAGGAGTATACGATTAGTATATATACAAGTGAAAGAAACCAAACTAACAATCTGCATAAAACGTAAGTATTAAAGTAAACACGTGTCTGTGAAAAGGTTTTAGTGGATTAATTTTACGAATATGATCATATGTTGAATATATGAAAAGAATAAGGAAATACTGTTATCTGCTGTCAACGATTTCAACTATATTTGCAAAGGGAACGTAACCGTTAGAGGGTTTGAATGACAGCGTCAATGTCCCTGCGACAAACACAAGCAACATAGGACGCATGCTAAGACGTCATAACACATCGGCATTATGATGCCCCTTAGTCCACAGAGCTTAGGTATATATGACCAACGACCCGCTGATTTAAGTAGAGGAGAGGAGAATTTACACACCAACTGCATTTAGGATGATATACCACTAGATTGCCAACTATTGTAGCGTGGATGGTTGCGATTTGAAAGTCAATTGTCACAGAATACAGCATACCAAACCGTGACAATCTTGATTACCGCCCCAATGATTTGATAAATAAGTTAATCAGCAACAAAGAAATAAAAACATAACTTACCAGATGAATAATTATAAAATATATCACGATTCCATTGAGATTGAGAACTGTGTATTATGTAGACGACTTAAGGCCTTAAGGCGCCTAACTTTCCTGTTATATTGCCAGAGTTTTCTTAATACAAAAAAACCACGATAATACAATAGGCGACATAAACACGAACAACTTTACATGGTGAAACCGGAAAGTGTATGGTCGTGTACAACAGTCCGAGTACAATGCGGGGAAAGCCGTAGTGGGATTTGTAAATGGTAGTCTTATCGATGACATGAAATTATATCTGTGCGAATGCGTGCAGCCAATAGAGTCGCAAGACTTTAACGCTTAGTTGTAGAAGAAGTGTTGCAGAGCTCCGAATCGCTGACCACGGTCTGAAATGGCGGATATCACGAAACAGTGTTACTATATTCCATAAGTCGTGATAAAAAACATAATTTGAATTATTTCTGGTATATCGTGATCTCTGAACGATATCCTACGAGCGTCACCACTGATCGCATACCCTTTTCATAGGACCCACCATTATGATTGTATATTGTCCAAGGTTATGCATACCTCAGAATCTGCACTAGAGGTATATCAGAGAGATGCATTTAGATTTTCCTGTCTAATGTTATTGATTAGCTTAGACCTTTAGATTATTACATACAAATTTCATGTCTTTTTTATTAACCATGGAGGTACTGGATTCAAATAAATAAGTAAAGAACGAGTAGAGACGATTTGTTACGCGGCATGTAATATCTTCTACAGACTCAAATTTGAGTATGGGGATGTATTACTTACAGTTTGAGTTAATAAACATGTCTTAAGGGTAAGTGAACTAGAATGTGCCAATTTAAAGTATTTTTACATGATCGGATTGAAAATGATATATCCTTTTGCTTTTAAACTAAGTAACAATAATCAAACTTCGACCGTACTGCATATCTTATTCGTGAGAGCAAAACGCTTTCTTGAAAGATCAGTTCATTAACCGGTGACAAGCCACCGACAGGTATCACGAAAAGCACATGCTAAACAATTATACCACTGATATGCGCTTGCGCAAATGGTAAATAAATGCAACTCACCTGGACGTTAGAAATGAGACCTTATATCATATGGTAAATCCTCTAGAAACACGCGATTAGTTGAATTGGGTTAGGAGTAATAAATGTATCATTTTCAGATCCAGTATTGAACACCCCAACCACGTGGTCTGTCAACAACCAATCAATCTCGTCCTAAGAATATTTTACCAATTATTACATCAGACATTATACTCTCGTCTTTCAAACGTGAGCAGGTATCAAATACGACAGTAAAACATATAACCATACATTCCATGATGAAATCGTGCAATCAAAATACTTTTAAAAAAAACCCTGAAGCGACTACAATAACATTTTCCTAATTTGTTATTTTTTAGAATGACCCAATATACCAGTGGTCGGACATTTTTGTTTAGAGTTTACCAGCAGCATAAATGTTTCAAAGCGTCTGCTCTTACTCGGCCAACTAACAGTGTTAGCTAGCTCCTTTACACGTTAACTGTTCTAGCCATTAAGTAATGGGATATCAGATACACGTTGTCTATTACATTTTCAGTTTTTCTCCATTATTTTGTTTTTGCATCATGCATGTGTTTGATGAACTAAATATTGACCGACAGCTGGTACATTTTGTTATTCTTTTAAAAAAAAAGGCAATTGATGAAAATTGATATTGTTGTCACTTTAGACAGTTTTCATGTCTTATTGTTACAGGTGTGTGGTTTTATGGATCATTGCATAACATAACGATTTCTTCAGATATCCAAAATCTTTGTTAATTTGTTTTATTGCCTTGATAGCGATGTCAGGAAAGGCACAGAAACTTCATCGGTGTTAAACAAAGACGTTTGATATCCTTAGAATTCGTAAAATATGGGTTAACCATCAAGAGCCCGTGCAACACAATGAATATCCCTCGAATCTTTGAATTTAACAAAATCAAAATGTGATGTCATTTCTCTACGACGTGTTTACTGGATAATATCATTAGTGACATTATCACACAACGGCTTTGAAGTGGAATTATCGGGGTCGTAGTGTGAGGAATTGTTAATTTTACGTTTGCTAAATCGCGGATATAAATGTATACTTAATGGATTTCTTACAAGAAAGCAAAACTAAATTGTGCACACAAAGTATGTCCTTCTTAGAAACGGCTATATGTGGTCTATATCAGTCGATTCACTTTGATAAATACTTTATATAGGTATCGTTTGTCCTTCCAGAAGCAGTACATAAATAACGAATGCATTTTTTTTTAACTTGGGCTATTAATATAACTCTGAATTCTTGAATAATTGACACAGCTAGACGCTAAAACAAAAACCCTACTTGTCATTTGGCGATAAGAACGTACTGGGGTCTCCAATGATATATGGCTTAGCGGTAATTGTATTTAGGCTGATAAACGACTAGAGGTATTGCTCGCGGTTGACATTAAAGTGTCATTGTCAAGATGACTGTTCTCATCTGTTAATATATTTGTCCAAATATTAGGTAAATAACAAGTGAAGCTGCTGTATATTGGTAACGTGACTTTCTCGTGATACACGTTCCATTTCTTGATAATAAATAATATCGTAACTTACCAGATGAACGATTGTAGAATTCCAGAGCCCATCTTATAACGAGAAGTGTTTGTAATAAGAAGGCGCGAAGAACTTCGCAGTTGATATTTGTTTGAAAGTAAATCTTTCGTATAAATCAAGGGCATTATTTATAGAACAGATCCACGGGAAAATACATGTGCCGAGTTATCACAAAAAATCCTTTACATCATCACAACAGAGAATGTACGAATCGTCCTCCTGGAATGTTGACTTGTAAATCGGGTGAAGTTACCGCGAACTGAGCTCTATGTGAATACGTGTGGCTTTAGATTGCTAAGACAGCACTAGTTAGTTATTGTGGAACCGATACACAACTGTTGAATCGCTGATCGCAGTCATGCAGCCGAGTCTCGCACAGCCTTGCAGTTCTCCGATTGGGTCGACACATATCTAAAAACTTAACAGCTTAACGTCTAATTGGTTGATATGGGAATGGAACAAACCGGCCAATCTTATTGGCCAATACCTGCATCATTAATGCGATGTAGGTAGTATTTTACAGTCTAAGTAAACTATTCGTTATACATAAATTTTCAGTGGATTATGTGATTGACAGTTCAAGTAACCCAACTGCTAATATTATAGGCGTACCCCAGAGATTTTGCCCAGTAAGTGAAATGTAAGTCCAACAATAGAACATCACATGTTTAAACTATGACAATTATTTCTCAAAACTTAAGATCAATCATTTTTTTTTATTATGATAACATTTATGCTGATTAAGTGTTATGAATGCGGTTAATTCCTTTGAATTAAAGCAAAACAAAACAAATGTGTATATTCTAGTCTAGAGACGCACGAAATAAAATCCCAGTGTTCAAAAGGAAACCACACAAACGTTTCGGTTTTCAAAATTCAATTATGCTTGTAACGATTTAATTTAAAGAATGTTGTTAAATTTATAATTCTTCCTACACAAGTAGTGTAATTCCGAACAGAAAGATTCATTTTACTCAACGTTTCAACACTATATACTCCTGAAGATGATACAATAAAGTGTTGAAACGTTGAGTAAAACGAATCTGTATTTGTTCGGAATTACACTATTTGTGTATTACACAAAGCTCATCAGTGGAACTACAGGCTTTTATAATTCTTCGTTGCTGCATAAATTATAATTCAATACAAAACAGCTTTAGATTAAAAATAGGTCGCAGAGAAGTAACACATTTTGAGTTTGAAGTCTATCTTAAATCCTGATTAATCATGACACTGTAAATTCCAACAATAGCATTGTTTGGTATGCAAACATTATAAATAACAATAGAGATATACCCGTTCGAAAGTATATCGACTATTAAAGAGTTGCAGATAAACACTACTCATTTACCCAGTGCCTTAAGTTAGACGGTTAATCCTTCTGGAGCATCCGATTCAAATCAATAACGGAATCTAGACATTAACCTGGGATGTAAATACAGTCCGGGTTAGCAGTTTATAACAATGTAAGGCATATACAAGGACGTGGAAATCGCCAACAACGATGAAGTAGAGAAAAGCGAAAATCTATATGATATTCAGCAGTGTATGAATGCAGACGATAACACTACACCGACACTACAATGCAGAACTACACCGACCCCACTTTGTGATAGGGAAAGAACCAAGGTGGTGTTTATAGTAGTGGACATATAGCAGTCAGCACTCAATATAAACCCCATAAACTGCTGCTTCAATCTTAAAAGGAAACGGCACGGAGCTAACCTTATCGAATCAGTAGTGAACAATTCAGTATTAAGCACATGGTCTGTGTTCCAAGGTCATCGACATCATGGATTCTTATAAGTAACACGAAGCACGGACGAGATGCTTTTGTAATGACACAGAAATGGTCAGTTAGCTGTGATAGTTCTATCAGCTGTTCTTTCAATGTAATTATCTACATTATGTAATTTGTGCACAGCTTCCAACTTCCGCAAACATAGTTATAAGATTGGACGTATAGATGTATTATTGTTTACAAGACTCGTGAACTACTAAATGACCGATTACAGTAAATAGTGAAAGGAATAAATCTACAGTTTACGCCGATATCAACATTTACATTACTAGGGTATCTTTTTTGTGTTACAAGTGCCGTATAGACTTATGTATTGTTTATTGTCTAGTGACAAACCGCCCACATGCTTCATGCGTAGCACATGGTATACATTTATCTAACATGCGCCAACGGTGTGCCAGGTAATCAGAGAAATGTTCAGCAAATACCTGGGCCACATCCTTATAGCGTATGGTAAATCCGCAAGAACCGTTGATAGATTGAATATAGTAAGTGCTATTAATGTATCAAAATCCATAAATGAGGTCCCTTAATGAACGTCTCAGACATAAAGCCAAGATTGGTCACGTAGTCTGTCAAGAGCCTATCGATCTCGTTGTGAGAAATGTCGAGTTGTGACTTTTTCACTGCCAATTTATCTAGACCTCGAGTGACCTACGACTACTAAACTATTCTACTAATTATAACCTGAGACATTCAGCACTCGTATTTCAAACAAATGTAGTTCTTTTAAATAAATCCATATGACACATTTCACTAGAAGCAGGCTAAACAAATATTTCATGCATAAAATCTACCCATATGACATGAATCAACTTGTTGGCCAAATCTTACTACAAGTTGTACAATCACGTATAATCAATGTGAAATCAGGAGTGCGATAAATTGACCCTTCATACTGAGCAAATATTAATGGCAGTCGAAAACTTATCTTATTGAAAGAATTATAATTAATATATAATCTTTTAGACAGTTTGTTAAAACGTGTACCTGATCGAAGGCACTAAAATTGACCCTATAGTCCAATAGAAAGAAAGATCTACAAGCATTCAACAAATAAAGGTACAGCGTACGTGTCATACGGGCTTACAGTTTATTTTGGACGGCGTAAATTTTGGCTTATATTTACTTATACTTATATTCTTATGCTTTTTTGAGTATCCCCAATTACTAGTTCTCGCAAAATATCAAATTCGAGATGTGGTCATGCGGTTATGCCAACAGTACGACGCACTCCGTATTAATGTGGGCTTTAATTCACTTCTTCCTATACTAAGCAAGATACCGCCAGAGAATCGTTTTGTTTTGGCTAGCGCATCTTGATCGGCACTTGATAATAAAACCGCAGTTACACGGACACAAATGGTGGACATAAACAGACCCGAATCAGAAAAGTCCTCAATTTTGTTTGATATTAGTCGCCTAATCAAAACTATGTGTTCTAAAGGTGCCGTTCGTTGGATCTTCCTTTGCGGTACCGGTCGCTTGAGCTACCTGACAGTGTGCCAAGATTACCGCCGACACTTGCTTTAAGTGTCTTGCCTTTATAGTTAGTGGAACTAAGTTCACAATCCATGCCTGTGTAAGCGCTACTTATAGTTCTGTTACACTTTAACTCACCAGTTGTATGTAATAACAGTGCCGATATTTTCATTAATGACATGGCGAAAATATAATGAATACACACAATTAAATCAACTACTTACCTTAACGAACATAACAAAATCAAGCATTGTAATTCGTACGGCTTCCAATCACCCAATACAACACTCTCTTCTTATATCGTATCCCATGGTATGTTTGTAAGGATAAAACAACACCGAATTAGTTTTATAACTGCCCCGAGACATCTACAGACTAAACTTCGGGAACCCAAATGATCAATGCAAATATGTTTAGCCTCACAACATGAAGAAAAAAAAAACACCGATGAAATGATCTACTCAATGATCTTCTTTCTAATCTTGTAAACATTTACAGCTAGAAAGCAACCACAGCGAAGTGCAATACTACTTTTAGCTTACGATAACGAAGTTAAACTATCGGAAATCCTCTAAAACTAGGAACTAGAAGTGTTTAGATGTAGTACCAGTAACGTGCCTGAGGGATTTCACTATTCCTTGAAATGGGCTGCGTTCATCTGCGAATAGCTTATCGACTGCCATCAGATCGGCCTTAGGTGAATCAATGATTAAGGCTTCCATCCCAGACAGCAGAGAGCGGCTTAATGAAACTCGAGAAACGTTTCCAATATTTGCAACAGTGGTGTGTTTTTGTCTCTGGGCCGACACGTGTTAGTTTTACTATATAATTCTTCAAATATAACGAAACTCGCCGAAGTTATCAGACAGCAGTTAAGATGGTAAAGTGGTCGATTCGATTGGGCCTGATATAATTCGTTATATAAAAACTAACACTACACTAGTATACTTACAACATTTATAGGAAAGAACGTAAACTGATTATTGACTCTTAACATATACATATGAAGCGAAATTAATGTAATTCGGCTGAGGAACTCCTGAAATGTTTTTAAGTGTTTTGCAAAAAATTCCCATAATATATAAGGCGTTAGTTCATTAAACTTATGTTGTATGGCCATTTCGCCTTTAATAATGTAAAGCTACTGCTATAGGATCCGCGATTGAATGAAACAAGGAACCAATAATGATAACTCAAGCGCTTGCTCCGGATTTTGAGACACTGGACAAAATTGGAGCAAAGTCATGTCAGCGGTCTATCTATCTAGTGAACTTCATCGTGTAAACATTTATGATGTATGTCTTTTTTTGGGAAAATTATCGCGTTAGACTCGTAAACGTTTAGAACAAAAGCGGATCTTTCCAAATAGTGTATGGTATGTATGATTAAAGTCTTATTTTCTACTATGGCTAAATCTGTTAACATTTTTGATATTCTATAAATATAGAGAAAGGCAATTGAGCAAAATAAAGTCATCGATTTCTTTGTTATCAGGTCGCGCCATGTCTCTTGGTTGGGTGGACTGGTGAGGCGCCTACACTGCATCTGATATAGGTTTACATCGCCCTACCGGCTTGACGTACCCTAGATTACGAAACTAAGGACCAATCAAATAAATATATAAATCAGTAAATTTAATGGTAAATCATAGTAGTTACTTACTGTCTTTTAGTTGCTTTATATGATATAATGTACACCTGCATATTTACTTATTGTCTATTTTCGTTTTCTTACTGTCTTTTAGTTGGTTTACATATTTAACACTTCGCGAAGCTTGGTTTTAGATATGATATAATGTACAGTACACCTGAATATCGCTTAGGGGCCCAGGATGCCAATTTGTTGTGGTGTTCTGTTTCGCTACTGTTATGTAAAGGTTTTAACCTGTGTTGCATGTTGCCAGCGTCGTTTACGGTGGGGTTTCCTTCGCCCATTAGGCTGGCACGCCGTCATATAAGTGAAATACCCTTGAGTATACGGCGTAAAACCCCAATCAAACAAAACATTCAAATAACACATGTTGAAGTTTGGTTGTAGATATAATATATTCTTCATCGGAATATTAACTTACTGTCTTTTAGTTGCCTTACATCTTTAACACATCACGATGTTTGGTTGTAGATATGATATGTTGTAAATCGGAATATTAACTTCCTGTCTTTCAGTAGCCTTTCATCTTTAACACTTTACCAATCTTGGTTGTAGATACGATATAATGTACATTGGAATATTAAATGTCTTACCAGAACGAACGCATGTACCTCGCTTGTCGTAACGAAAACTCCATCGGCCATAAAGAGACGGCCCAAAATACACACAAAGTACTATGTCAAAAACACCCGCAGTAACAAAGGACAGTCTTAGCAGAACAGCTTGATCCTGACATTTGAATTTGAACTTTAAAAACGACGATGAATGTTGGGCTTTTTTATCTCTAAATTTAAGTACTCCTTTTATGTTTGCACCGCGCGAAAACGGATGGAGAGTAAGTTATATACCACAAGCTTGCTGCTTTCACCTTGATGTGGACATCTTGAAGGGTTGAAATTAGTTTAATCTATTCTCTCAAACCGGAAATAACCACCAACAATAAATCATAAAACAATCCCTTCGAACAGTCCTTCGTAGTGACTGGTCTATTATAACAGCTATCAAATCAACAAAGGTTAGGACTACAAAAGCATCTTAAAATCAACTTGTCCATGCTCTTAGCACGTATACAAAATATACAGAGAATGAAAGCAACCTTTTAAATTCATAAGTAAATTGTCTGTGCTGATAAATGGGACAACGGGCAGTTATCTTTAGACCTGTTGTTTATCGGGTAATGTTGTCAGCCTTATCGCTTATTTAGAAACATTGTAAGATTGATTATCTTCTCAAACAGGAAATAACTAACGGCTGTAAATCAATAAACACCTTAGCTCCCGCATAAGCGTCTATCTACTGACAGCCCATTTTTCATATTTACCTCTCCTTGTTCGCCAACAGGATGAATTGAAAACAATACAACCAAAGTCGATCTTGTTCCTACCTGGGTAAGAATATTCTGCGTGGCATTTTAACAAGCTGACCAAGTGGATTATACCATAATAATTATTGAACAATGCTACACACCAGGCAGTCATAAAAGCAGCATTGCATAGCGTTCAAGGTGGATAATGAGAATGTATGAGACTGTAACTGACAATCAAATAGAAACCTATTCGAAATTAATGTCAATGCATGTAGCTTTTATAAGCAGCCGTGTTGTAACTACGTTAGGGGTAGAAACTGCTCGAAGCACATTAAATAAAAACGTACAATGCAAGCAAAAATCTCGTGAGAACTCTTTTTAAACTTACCATCGAGAGCAAGCACCTTACGATTTTAAATAAATGCAGGCAAATCAGACATTATTCTACAATGAAAACGGATTAGTTTTCGTACTCGAACTTTTACGATTTGGGTTATTATATTCGGTGTTCTTGACCATTTACGTGATGCATCATTTATTTTTATTTACGTGGGTGATTCCACATGCACCAGATCAAGTTAGTCGAGGTACACGCATGCAGTGATCGTTAGCTATCTGAATTCGTGTCCATTTGATTGATTGATTTGTGTAAACTCCATTCAACGTTCAAGGTTGTTTTTTTACGTAATTGATGTGTCAGACGAATGGTTGGAGGAATCCACCCTTGCTTTAACGTGCACCACCAAATACAGGACCGGAGTACGACTGGGTGAAATCAGGACATCTCAACTAATTTGTGCAAATGTTTTTAGAATCAAAAAGTATCCTTACAACATAGGTAAATTATTATAAGAATAAAATGCTTTGGTTTGGTCTCCTAAATAACAAATAAATTGTCTGTACAATGTGCTATGCCAAACATAAACAAAGATGGCTGCCATCGCCAGAGGTTCTTCTCGCCAGCAACAAACATCTGTTACTTTCAGCAGTTTTATAGATTCCCTAGGCTAAAGTAAGTCTTCCTATTAATAATTATGACATAACATTCTGTTCCCACTGCTTTTGGCTTGTGACATGGTGCCTAGCCGATTTAGAGCAGCAGACAAGGCAAATCCACGACGTTGTTGTTGTTGTGAACAATAGATCGACGGCAAGTGAATAAGCCTCTTGGTACTAGTTAAATCATCAATAATAAATTGTAGAATAAATCATAGGTAATCCTGGGGTAGATTCAACCCTTCACATTAACCCCCTCTTAAATGTCAGACGTCCTCGGCGACATTTTTTCCCCACGTATCGCTTGTAATCAGCTAAACAGTCGTACTAAGGGAAAGTTCAAACTTTGAACAAACAACAGCTCTAAAGCTAAATCGGACATCTAGATTCCAAATTTTAAAAAAATATGATAAAAATGCAAACGAAAGATACAAGATAGAAAAATGTAATAGTGAAATGTTCAGTGCTCCCTCTTCCTCTTTGGGTTCGGTGGGTGCCGTCTCTTCCTGATCTCCAGCATTTGTTTGACGAACTCTGGACGTAATGGGCTTGCTGAAGGCAACCGTCTCCTGACCACTGATCTAATGGGTGACTTAAAAACCCGGCCTCTGTTTTCTCTGACTCTGGTTGTATCTGTTGATGGAGCATTTATCTTATGTTCAGTAACCAGGGTTGTGAGGTTCTGAGTTTGTTTGGACAGGGTCTCGGTGGTAGCATAACTAGCATCAATGCTACCCTAAAGAAGTGAGTAAAAGGCTGTGGATTGCGACTTTAGGGCAGAGTGGATATTTTCTGCAGCCGCCCCATGTTAAGCCGATTTACTTGTGCTGCAAAGCTGGACATTGTCTTGTGAAGACTTTCTAATATCTCAGCCAGCTGTGCTTGTCTCGACGTCATCAGGTTTAACTGTGCCACCACTTCTCCTAGATTGGCGTTTGTTATCATGAGCTGGTTGGACAAGGGTCTTAGGGGCTGCTAATCAGGCAAAGGCCCTTTCAACTCAGAAGAAAATTTTGTTGCCACTTCTTTTTCCTTGGTGATAGTTGATTTTAAAAGTCCCTCAAGCTAATCGGTGTTGGGAATTGTTAGCTCCTTTGGCTCAATGGCATGGTCTTCATCTAGGACAATGGTATCATCTGGTTGTGCCTGATAGATTATCGTGTCCCAAATCGACTCTTCTCTGATCTCTACCGATCGTTCTGCTAAATTTGCTTTTAATAAACTAGTTTCAGAGCATGGGGTTAGGACGGAGCTTCCTGTCTGTGAGGCTATCGTTGACCTGGATGAGGTACGGCACTCCTGTTTTTCCTAGGAGGTGTCTGGCTGCGTGACCTGCTCTTGTAGTATTGTAGGCTCTCTTCTGCAGACAGCGTCACCTTTCTGGAGAACAAAAGGTTCCAGTGATCCACCCACGTTACCGTTCACCACTTCCCGTGGGTGCTTATCTGCTATATGTTTCCGGATGGTCGGCTCTATTCACTCGTAGATCACAGATCCTGCAAATGAATGGAATACATCGGGCCCTAAATGTCTTCTCACTACATGTAGTGTCATCATTTGTTTGTCGTTTTGGTAGGGACATCTGACACTGGTACACAGAGCCACGCTTCGTCTTTACCTTGATTGCCGTACCGGACATCTGTGTTCTGAAATCATACATTTGGACAGAGATCATCAATTTTGATAAATAAGATTGGGACAACGTAACTGGGAAGTAAAACAGCGTAAAAAAAAATCATCAAAATGTAGAATGGATGCTGCATAGCGCTTGTGAGAGGTTTGAGTCTGCTACTTTCTAATTCACTTTATTAAGTCTTTTAGTTATAGCCTTCTTTGCCAATTTAAGTGTTTTACTACCCTCGTATGGTTTCAGTTTGTTGTGGTGTACAACACTTTGAACACCTTCTGTATTGAATTGGATTACACAATCCAAGTCATTTAGACTTCTGATGACAACAAATGGACCATCAAATGGATTATAGAGTTTACAACATTCACCCTTCTTTCTGGTTTCATGTAGATACCAGACAAGGTCTCCCGTTTTATACTTATGAAATGTACTTTTGCATCAAAATTTCGCTTTTGTGGCATTGCAGCATCTTTTAAATGCTGACGTGCAATACCAAATACACAATGCATACGGCCACGGACTTTATTTACATATTCGCCATAGTTGGTGATTTCATCATCACTCAGGTCTTCGGAGGTTTCCGCAAGTACTTCTCCAGGCAACTTTACCTCTCCCAAGCATTAGCATGTTTGGTGTGAAGCCAGTGCTTTCTTGGGGAGTTGCCCTGTAAGCTGCAGCCAGGTAGTTCAAATGCAAGTCCCACTCAAACTGCTCGCTGTCTAGGTATGTCCTACGCATTCTTGTTAGAGTATGATTAAACCTTTCAACTTTCCCATTACATTGTGGGTGGCGAGCTGAGGTTTTTGTCTTTCGTATTTCTAGCAGTCGACAAAGTTCTGCTATTAGTTCACTGCGATAGTTTGAACTTTGGTCATTGTGCAAGCCAAGGGGACACCCACACCTACATAGTACTTCATCAAGTATCTTTTTAGTACCCGTCGTAGCTGGTAATGGTCTCATGATATCTGAGCATAATCTGTCCATAGGTGCACCTACTCTTATGTCACCCAAGGGAGCTCTCATAGTTTTGACAGTGTGTTTAGCATCATTGCGAATGTCACATTTGCGCACCCAATTTCTGACATCAGAGGCAACTTTTTCCAGTAAAACCGCTGTTGAGTCTTTAGTTTGGTTTTTCCTCTTCCCAAATGTCCAGAGAATAAAATAGTGCATGTGTTTGAGGGCATGTTCTCTTAACTCCCGCGGAACTACAAACTGTCATCTTGCTTTGGACAGGTCTTTGTTGCACGTTTTCCGGAACAGCGCACCATTTTCCACTCTTAAGCTATCCCAGTGGTTCCAGTAGTGACTCGAAGCACAAACTTCTGCGCCATAAGGCCGGTACCAGATTCAACCCATCTCTGAACAGGACCCACATCAGGGTCATCAATCTGCTTTTCCTAGCATAGCATAAGAGAACCCCTGTAACACAGGTATATCTGTCGTAAGCTTCTGTTAAGTCTACTTCCAAGGAAGTGTTTACTTAAGGCTATGACAGTATTTATTGTCATCAGCTTTGCATGCTCGATCGGCTTCTGAAATAGGTTACTTCCACCCTTTGCTAGCATCAATCTAGCACTTATAGTCAATTTTGTTAGGCTCTTGGTGAAGTCTACCCACCAAATATTTGTTGCCGACATCAGAAATAAGAACATAAATAGAATTTGTAAGATTATTGATTCATTTCCTCTTTTTGCTCTCCTCAGAGACTCATTTCTTTTCTTGGAGTGCACTTTGCATCTCCACACTTCGGTTTGAACACCTTTTGCAAGGCCCACACGAGAGAGTATCCTCAGGACAATTACACTCCTGCGGGTTTGGACAGCGAGACATCCCATCAGCATTCCCATGCTGCTTACCAGG